>JARHVA010000015.1:5685000-5875000 GCA_037957365.1 Torreya grandis | reverse complement strand
TTTAAGATGAGTTTCACTACTTGTCAAACATTTCAAAACGGCTCCTTAACCCCTTGTTTAGCCACTTGTAGGTGAGCATTTTCAATGTATATAGGCTGTGAAGATGAAGAAGGTAGTGAACATTCTTTTGACCATTTTATCACTATACAAGACCATTATAACCTATTAAACTATATTCTTTCAAACTGGAGGGGATTAAAACCATTCAAGCATTTTTTCCCATATTTCATCTTTTTATAGGTCACATATAGGTGAGCATGTTCATGGTGATTGCGAGCATATGTTACACATGACTGTAACAGTCTTCTTCCCTTGCAACATATAGAGGCTTAGTTTATTATTAATGTTTTAATGAGGATTTAAACATATTCAAACCTCTACTATATACATGAACATGACAAAGTTCTTATTTCCATTCACTCAGTTGCTTCCACATGGCAATCATGAAGCAAACTGGATGTATCATATTTATGATTGTAACCTATGAAACATTGATTGGATAAAGAGGGTGAAAGGTGAGATATAGGGTTAATATAACCTTTAAAACATATAAATGTCACTAACACAACCCTCTAAAGCCATGAACAAGCATGAAAATCTAGAAAATAGTGGCAACCTGTCTGTCATCCCATATGAGACCAATTTGCAAACTTGAGATGATTTTATCAAAAAATAAAATTTAAACATGAAAAAAATCATGGATAACATTATATAAATAATTTAATATCATCTATAATCAACCTCATCAATTGGTTCGTATAGACTTGATAATAATGGAGCAAATTCTATAGGGTGCATGAAACAACAAGCAAAAAAACATAGTTAGCTTGTAAAGGATGGTTAATAAATAAAAATTGGTCAATAATTGTAATATTTATATTTAAATTAAGGTATATTAGTTTAATATCACCTCCCAAAATCATTTGTTTTGAAACCTTTTCAATTGTCCGTACTAAACACAAACCCGAAGGTCACTTCTGTATGTCTAGGAAAGCAAAGATGGAGTATAAATTTTTGGGCCTTTTATGACACTTTAAAATCATATAAAACACAAATTTTAGTGTTAATAATATTAATGGATGTTCCATGAGCTTTTCCCATGTGGCACACTTTCCCATGAGTTATAAAAGTGCCAAACTCTCCTTTCTCAAGAAAACTACCCTTTATACTAAATAACCTACCAATTTTCAGTTATTTTAGTTTATTAATACCTATAATGACACATGGGACATGACATAACCTTTTTTCACCTTCACACTTCCCAATAAATCCATACAACTCATTAAATTCCCCTTTTTTACCTTAAAATGACTCAAAGGACTAAAATGACTAAGGAGCAAGGATAGTATAACATTAAATGACATAAATTAACCTATAATTCACCCCATGACATCAAATTAGACCCATATAACACCTAAAAACAAAGGTTTTACCTATAGGGGTCCTAATTTGACCTACAGGTCAAATTTGGTCAATAGATACATCATCACTTATATGGAAGAGGAGGTGTACAAATATTTCCATCCATATATTCACAAAATTATAAGGATATCTCATTCTATAATTTTGGATACTTAGTTTTCAACATTGCTTTAGTGGTTTCCCATATGGATAATTTTTTTTGAAGTGTCAAGCTAGGTCAAAGAAGAACTACATAAATTTTGAATATTATACATAGAAAAATAGTGAATTAAGGTACACATAAAAAAAAGACAAATTGTGACATTTATATTAAATATAATTTATTAAAACCTTGGGTAGGAAAGTATCAATTTCAAAGAGAGAGAGTTCTAGGAATGAATATTTTGTCTAGTGTGGATTTTTCTAGGATGAAACCACTCCCTATGAAAACCTATCCAGAAGCACTTTCTATTAGGATATTTCTTGAAATATATTTTAACTATATTTAAAATATGCAGAAATAAAATAGAAAATGAAATGAAAATTAATTATATTTATTAAGAGAGTGTAAAATTACATTACAAATATCATTGACATCTTCGATGGGGAAACTTCCTTTGAGAAAACTTGTTTTAGTACATTTCATGGATGTTTTGTCATTGTAATAGACTCCTATTTATCCCAATTATTCACTAATGAGTACTAATTTACCATAAACATGGGATTATTAAAATGGCCTTGAGAGACATCTTACAAATCATATGCATTCATAGCCTTCTATTAAATATAAATATTATAAGAACATGGTTAGCACTAAGTGTCTTACCATGCAATCCCCATTAAAATATTTTTTCTCAAAGATTAAGGTGAAGAAAATATTATTGGAGATTAATAAGAGGTTCCTAAGTAACATATTCTATCTACATCCCTTGCCATTGTATAAAAGTTTATGTGATGACTCAATTACAATGTTGATGGGAGAACCTTTCCAAGATAGTCTCATGTTAAAAAATGAGAATTAATTCGGCATAGAGCTCTAGAATATCTAACTAGGTGGTGAAATTATGCTTAAGGACCTTATTTAATTAAGATACATGAAAAATTGGATGCACTCATGATGAATATGAAAGTTATAACTTGTAGGCGATGAGACTAATCTGTTAAATAAATCTATATGACTTGTAGAATTTAGGAGCTAGTTTTTGGAAAACTTTCATTTTAAGATATGATTTTTATAAGGTTTGAGGTTAAGATTAAAAATTTATTCAAGTTCAAAGGTTCATTATGAGAGGTTCTATTCTACATGTTTCTTAAAGTGATTTTGTGCCATGTGGAGATTGTCTTTCAGAAGGTGACAAAGATTGTCTCATGTGATAAGGGTAGTATCAGATTATTACACCTAATAAATATATAAATGATAGAAAATATTTTAGTTTTAGACTATAAACAAATTTTTATGGGGTCATCTTGGTGGTGGTGTGGTAGGAGGTGTTGTACCACTATTATTCAAATGGTAACCATTTTATCCATGAATGTTGTTGCTCCATGGTGAAAGAACAGAGATAGGTTCAAAACATTTATTGATCATTTTCATCTTTCCATTAGTCTATGGATGGTAGTTCAAACTCATTTTAATATGAGTGCTTAAGTTCTTGAATATTTCTTACTTGAAATTAATCATGAAAGCTAAGTCACAATCCAATATAAGGGAAGATGAAATATCATGAAACTATAATGTTTTATCAATAAATGCTTGAGATATTATGGAAATAGGGATGAGAACATAAATGATCACATTTATAAAGGTTATCTACCACAATTATGTAGACAATTGGAGGTGATTATGCATAATTTTATCTAATACAAATAAAGGTAGAACAAAATACACATAGAGAACACACGAAGAATAATAATAATCACACACTATTATATTGTATATCAAATCACTTAGGAATTTACAATTATATAGGAATGTCTTTCCCATAAAAGAGGAGATTCATACCCCTATAATCACTTAACTACATAACCTCATAACTATCTATAATCACTCATAGGCTAATAACCTTATATGACCTATATATGCAACTCACCAAACATAGGATATAACTAAAATTTATAAAAAAAAATATAACTACTAGTGAATTGTTACTCATGTAATTACTCACATTATAGTATTCATTCATTAACAAATCCATGTGAGTGTTATTTTTCATAACATGCCCTCCCCTTAGTGTGAACATGGGGAAAGGATCACATGTTACAAAAAGCTTTTCTATGGAAACATTTTTAGACTAGGTACTACTCCATTAGGTGTGGTTCTAGAGTTGAATGCCTTGGTTCTTAAACCACATTACATAACTAAATTACTAAATTACTAAGACTCATAAACCCTAGAAAAATCCACACTGATTATACCTCAAAATCCTACTTTTTACCTCAACAAGCAAGATTCTTTTACAATATAATATTTTCATAATTGTTATTATAGGGGTTTATTCAACAAACCACAAAATACAAGAACAAAAAGTAAATATGCCACTAATTCACAATGTATCCCCACCATTAGTGGCTAATGAGAGGATGTTGAAATTCCTCCTTCCTCTATTAACTCCAAATCCTTCATGGCTCTGCTTACTAAAAAAAAATTACATTGAGGCTCAAACTAAAGTTCCATTATTTATAATTAAACCCCCCCCCAATAATTTTGTCATAACTTCTTCAAAAATGCTTATCAGGGTCGCTTGAAAATGCATCCATTAGAATGAGTGAATTTAAAATTGATGACTTTATTATTGACTTTGATGACATACTTTGATTTGTTCTCAATGAAACTTTCACAAAACATAAAAAAATTAAATTGATCTAATATTATTATTTGTTGACATATATAAGACTATTGCTTTTGATTTGAATAGACTAAATAAACCAAAACTATTTGGACCATTTTATCTTAAGCATATAACTCACACTTAATATAACCTATATCTATATTGACTTGTAACCTAAAAATGATAATACTAATAATATTACTCATTGAAAACTTAACACTTTAAAATACTACAAGGTAAACAAACAAAACTTAGACTAACATAACAATAAAAAAATAACCAACCAAACTCAATTATTTTACTCAAAAACTCTAAAAATATGTGATTCCACAAGATTATCCAAGACATATATGTCGATCACTTATATAGACACGATGATCTATGATTCAAATGGTGATGTATAGAATGCCAAGTCAAAAGTGTCTAAATAAATCATAATCTCACAATAATGTTGGACATTTTCCACAATAGAATCCATGCATGCAGATGAAAAATATAGGAACAAACCATAATACAATGAGTAGATAAATATGGCATGTCTCAATGAAGAAAATGTGGATGATCATTTGCAAAGGAAAGTACTTCACATTTTCCTATGCTTAGAATAAATCTATAAAGATAGATTAGAGATTTCTCATTAATAATTCCTTTCGTTGTTAAAGGTTAGGACTATGAGTATTTATCAACAAAAAATAAAATCATATAAAAGAGTATACAGATAAGTTCTGAATGACATTCCCACTTAGTTTGAAAATACAAATTAGTAAAGTGTTAAATGAGATATGGAAAATAAATATGAACAAATCTACACAACTTTACATGGGCCAATGGATAAGATCATTGCATATTGAATTTGTACAAGGTATCATGTATTTGATTACAATTGAGATGTATTCTCAAACGTAATGAACTAAAAGTTTTACAAAATATATTGACATATTCAAGACAACCTTAATATTTATAAAACAAAACTTATAGACATCATTTAGGGTAATGAGAACAATATGACAACCTCTTGGAAATGCATTAGCCTTCCATGACAAGGAAAAAACTCACTATGATAACACTGTAGATAATTGGAGGATAATATAAAAAAATTGATCTAATACAAATAAAGGTATCAATAAATACACATAGAGAACACATGCATAATAATAATAATCACACACTATTATATTTTATATCAAATCACTTGGGATAATACAATTATATATGAATATCTTTCTTATAAAGAAGGATAGTCATATCCCTACAATCAGTCAATTACTCAACCACATAACCTCCTAACTACCTATAATCATTCATAGGATAATAACATTATTTTATCAATATATTCAACTCACCAAATATAGCATACAAACTCAACTTCCTAACAAATATAAATATAGTGAATTATTACTCACGTAATTATTCACATTAAAATATTCACTCAAGAACAAATCTATGTGAGTGATATTTATCCTAACACAAGAAAATGACACATTTTCCACCTAACTTTGATAATCCTTCAATAAAATCCAATGGAATATTATTCCAAATACATTATGTAATTGGTAGTGGTTTGAGTAAATTGGGCGATACCATTGTTTCCCCTTTGTGGCATGGGTGCATATCAAATTATGAGGCAAATGTCTTGATATATTAGTTTATATTGGGCCATAAGAATCCATGACAAACTTTCTTATATTTTTTTTTAGATATTTAGTGACCTTTAAAATGGAATGCATGCAAATCATGAAATATATGTTTTTTGAATCTAGATCCAATGATCAATACAATGTAACATTTATATTGTAGGGTTTGGCCATCCCAAGTATGGTGAGGTTTATCAAATGGATAAATAAATAATTAATGAATGAGTTTCTGTGTTGGGATGTCATGATGTCACTCCTATTGGATATCATGTTCCCACTTTGAATTGGGAAAAAATATTATACAAAATCATGCTTATTCTTCAAACTAGAGAAATTGTATTGGACACCAGATTTTCCTTTCCATTTTTATATGTGCTATCATAGTCATACCCCATGAGTTTAGAGACACATTTCTTATGATCTAAAGAAGAATCCCATTATTCAAAAAAAATGTGACTTTGGTGGTCAATTTCTATGTAAACATTTAGGCCTACCAAGTAGGGATGACATTTGTTGATTATATAAAGGATAGCCATCATCTCCTTATCATATTTAGACTATGCCAAATTATTTCTGATGAAGGTCTTTCTAGGGAAGGTAATGAGACATTATTCTTTCATGGTAACAACACTAATTTCTAAGACACAAGAATCACATTAAATAACAAATGGTGTGGAGAATTAGGCATGGACAATACCAATGTAGGGCACATCATTTGTTTGAGGTGATAAAAGGATTATTATAATGGTTTTGACCATATAGATTATTTATTGAGTATCATTACCAATGGGAAATAATTTTTCCATAATATTTGAAAAAACATTGGTAATACCATGTTTTTTTTAGAAATCCATGCAAACTTTTGAATGCCTTTAGGCCAATTTTTCATAGCCTTAATTTTGGGAAGGTCTACATGAAAACCATTTACTAATATAATATGTCATATGTACATGGCCTCGTATTTATAAAAATATCATGTGGATTATTTTGCACATAATTGGTTCTTTATAAGAAGTTAAAAGGTAGTGTTGAGGTGTTTTGGGTGATCCTCCTAATTCTTATTGTAGATGAGAATGCCATCAAATAAGACTAGAATAAACTTATGCAAAATGGGGTAGAATATTTTATTCATTAAGCCTTGGAATGTGGAAGGAGAATTAATAATCCTAATTTACATGATTAAGAACTTGTAGCGACCATGTGTGTGAAAGGTTATTTTGGGAATATCTATTTTATGAATGTAGATCTTGTGATAGCCAAATTGTAGATCTAACTTGGAGAAAAACTTGGCACCATGAAGTTCATCCAAAATCTCATTAATTACCATAATGGTAAATTTTTATCTAATGATTAGTTTTTTCAATTCTTATAAATTAATGACAAGCCACTAGGATCCATGTTTTTTATGAATGATCAAAACCATGGATGAGTAAGGGTTAGTGTTGGGCTGAATGATTCCTACTTGTAACATGTCTTGAACCATATTTTTAATCTCCACTTTTTGGAGATTGGGGTAGTGGTATGGCCAAATGTTTGGCAATGCACTACCTGAGAGGAGTTGGATATGATGATATTTGGGTAAATAAGTTCAAAATCCTATTGGTACCTCAAATAATTTTCAATGGTTGACCAAAATATTTTTCAAGTTAGTTGGTTGGATATAAGCACTTGAGGAACTAATGTGAAGAGAGAACATTTGGGAAATTATTCCATGGGATCCTTTCTTGAGATGTTTCTCCATGTGATGAGAGTTGATAAATTTGGTGGAACTTATAATGAGGAATTTCAATGTGTATTTCATCCATTCTCAAATAATTTAATCTAAATCTATGAAAAATATAATAGAATCGATCTAAGAGTCTATAACCATTATGTTCCAATAAAGACATACACCCACCTAAGGATAAAACAAATGTGTTGGTTTTGAGATTATAGTCCCATGCTAAAATGAAAAAAATGTTGTTGATGTGTGATTTATGCACACTAAGGAACCTTATGAGGTAGCCTCTAATGTTTTAGGATCAATGAATAATATACACTTCAAGGCAAGAATTGTAGGGTATATGCTTTTGTAAACAACTTGGTAGTCAAATAGCAGTGAGGGATCAGTTGTTTACCTCAGATGGTTCATATATGATGTGATTTTAGACCCCCTAATATGAATGGATGGATGGTTAATCTAACCTAAGGTGGGAATGATAAAAATTAAAAAACAAAAGGAAGTGTAGAGAAGACATGAAGGTTTGTGAATCAAATTTAGATGAAACCCTTCCAAACTAGATTTTAAATTGTGGGTTGGACAAGTAGTCATAGAACTAGTTCTTGTTGTGAGTAAATGTTAGCACATAGGATAGACAAACACAATTAAGAGTCTATAGAAATGAAATACAATAAACTTCAATTTATATAATCAAAGATTGTTATATTTGTGAGACTACAATTGCACATCTACAAAGGGAGATTATGATTATTAAACATAAAAATTTCAAATTAGCTACTACACAATATATATATACCTATATTAGAATAACACTTCTACATAACCCAAAGACTAAAATACCATAATAATGGAACTTCTTCAATGAATCATATATTTGGAGAAGAATAAAAGGTTGCACATCAAGACAAATTTATAAAACAACATGTAGGATTTTTTATTTATCTCAATAGCCAAAAATTCTCCTCCCTTTGGAATTGGGAGGATACAAGTATATATATAGCTTGGGAAGGGATTGCCTCATCCTCCAAGCTAAGTCTAAGTTTACATTTCCAATTTTAGAACTCGTGCATAATATACATGTACAAGATATAAATAAAATGAATGGCCCAAATTACATAATTATAATATAAATACACATGCTTAAAATAAAGTGAATATCTAAGTCTCAGTAAAAATAGAATACATCAAAAAAAAATCATATTTAACTATGGTTTTAATTTAGCACTATCTAAAAAAGAAGGGATTTACATTCTCGACGTAGAAATTGAAGTAATCTAAGGTATTGAATGTTAAGGACTAGATAAAGTGGCATCTGATAGTGCCATGGTAATAGTCATTACCTAAGTACTATTGGTAGGCCTAGAAAAAATATATATTATTTTAAGAACTGATACCTAGGGCTAAGTGCTTGTAGGTGGGACTAGTTACATGCCCTATGCTATAATAGTGGCTCCTTTGATAGATATTAGTAATTTTTATAGTGCATGTGCATCATTAAACTTAATGTTTATTACCTCTAAATTGAGCATGGGTGGCTTGAATATCCATAGGATTTCATACATCAACCTTTTATGCTTAGCGTCTAAATCTCTAAATTATACTATGATGGTTTCTACCTTAGTCACTTTAACTTTGGAAAAATTGATTGACTATAGAATCTATTCACTAGTATTATACATAGTCCCCTCAACTTCTACTTTAAAGCTATCAGCAACTACCTAGAATAACCCTTTAAATTGGGTTTTTTGACCAATAGCCCTATTGGAGTAATCATATTGATAATCTTCATGTCTCTCAAAATTTCAATTGCCTCCCTTTCATGTTGTATGAATTATGTTACCAAAGAATTCATTTTTTGGCACCATGTGAATGTATCATCTCTCTCAAGAATCACATAGCTCAATGCCCATATATTTTGGGGGTCATCATTAGGTTTAGATGGTTGTATGCATTATTTATTTCACATTTTACCAAGAAGTTAAGCCTTTTTATAATTATTTTAATTGATTTCAAAAGGTGACTACCCTTACCCAATGAGGTTGGGCTTGGATTTGGAGGATCTTATTGTGATTATGATATCATACAGTTTCCTAGATGAACTCTAGACACTATCCACTATTTACCTTGGATATTGAATGGCTTATGGTTGTATAAGCCTTTACTTGGATTTTCCCTAACTCCTATACATTTCTTTCATTACCTATCCTATCATATCCACAAAATAACAAAAATATTCTTCATATTTATTAGGGTAATTGGAATTCCTCTTCTATTTCTTGGCCAAGGGAAATAATTTATCCCTTTGTTCTAATAATAATTAGTCCTCTTCTTATCCACTCCTTTCCTTTTTGTTGTCCTCTATATGGTGATAGTATTCTTCTCAGAGCATGTAGTTGTTATTGGAAATTTTTTAAGAACTAAGACCATTCTATCTTTTTTTCATTCTTGAGACTCTTTGATTCAATCTAGGACGATGAGTTCTTCATGGTCCTCAATATGATTGGTATATATAGAGGTAGAAGGTGGAAAGGATATCAGTGAAAGAATTGAAGCACTTATTTGAATGTGAGTTTGGGGAAATGTGAGAATGACCCTAATCCAATATAATTTGTCTCTTTATGATGTACTCTCCACCACATAATTTGCCTTTACCAAATTTTTATGAATTATCACAATGGGAGACTCAGTTTGAGTGGATAATGGAATAGACAAGTCTAGTTGGGCAGATGGTCTAGGTGGTGCTCAGGGATTAAAAATGGAAAGTCCTCAAAATGAAACTTCCTTCTAGATTCTTAGGGATTAACTATTATTTGGGTTATGGTTGAAATAATTAAAGAATTAGAGGAATTAAAATCTTGTTGCTCACCTCCTCAACACTAACATGAGGATATAATGAATTAGTATTTGAAAAATATTCTTGTCACATGGAGAGAATGGGGTAGAAATTGGACTCTTAGATGGAAAATTGGCCATTTGAGAATATACATCTCTAATGGAGGAGGTAAGATAAGAAACTATATTATTTAAATCCTACGTTTCTTCATTAATAAGAATATCCTTGCTCTAATTAGCGACTAGTATCTCTACTAGAACAGATGATTCTATAGTAGTATCTTTATGGAAGAGACTAGGAGTTGAGGTTATAGGTGATTGAGTAAGTCCTAGAGTATGGGATTCTTAAAATATAGATTATGAATCTATATCTAATGCCTTATCTCTAATAATTTTCCCTTCCCCTAATAATTCAGTATCGATAGAATCAATATTTTCTTGTTCAACTTATCCTAATATCCCTATGTCTTCTAACTTAGTTTCCTCATCATCATCTTCATTTTCATCCTCATATGTTGTTTCATTAAATCATTTTGTTTCATCAGGATTGGTATCTATTTCAAACAACCATTCTTCTATTTTCCACATTTTATCTTATTCATCATTATCATAGACATGAATTGTCTATATTATTTCTTCTTCATATTTTGATTCCTCTTTTTCCTCCTTAGATTACTCATATAGTGGACCCCCTTTGGTTAATGGGTGTTCAATATGTCTTATTTCTAGTTGTACATTTGGATGTGAAATTAGAGGAGTCTTGGGATTCTTTTTATAAGTGGAAATAGTTGGCTTAGTAGTTATGGGGGCTTGCCCTAAAGTGGATAGAGTGGAAGATGAAGAGACTTTAGCAGTGGAAGGTGGAAGTGAAGTATAAATAGTAGGAGAATCATGAGGTGAAGGCACTATTATTGTATAAGGTATTGGTGGATATGGTGGGGATGTTGAAACTAGAATTTCAAAGGGCATTGTTACAAAAGAACTTTTTAAGAATGCAAGGAGACTTAATTTTTGAATAGTAGTTATGGAGGGAAAGGTGCCAAAGAAAATACCCCTACTTATGTACTTGTAGGAGGTTGTATCACTATGGTTGTAAAGATTTGCATTATTGCCAATAGTTTAAATGTTGTAATCTCCTTAAGAATGTTATTTCTTATATGGGGAGCCATCTCCTTTTGAGAGCCATATCCCTCTAGTGGGCCAACTTATTCTAGTTGTGGAGAGGAAGGATGACCATGTTATAGCAATGGTGTGGCTTGTGAATGAGGCCATTGATGGCTTGTAACTTTATTTACTTACTCTAAAATTTTATTTTACTACTCTCTTGTGATTGAGGGGTCATATTAAATTGCCTAGGCTACTACCATTGATATTTTATGCTAATTCATGTGGATTTACATCTTTGAATCATTTGAACCATTAATAAAGATTGGATCATGCTTACAGCTCCTATATCCATAAGAGATATGGACTCCCTTCTTTCTAAGGTCATTTAGGTATTAACTAACCCTATTTCTAGGTTCCTAATCTCAATATTATGTTATTTTTAGGTCGTAATGGGCCCTAAATTTTCTCATTGAATTGAGATACCTTCACACTATGTAATGGATTTAACCAATGTTGAGAGGGATCTTTTGATAGTATCCCTAGTTTTTGGCACTAAGGTCTTCATACACACTATTTTATATTTTGTCTGAGATATCATACTCTTCTACCTTATCAGGAACATAATGTGGAAAATATAGAGGAAATGCCATAGTTCCTTTTATCTTAATTAATGTACAATTAGGATATAACCAATAGTCTCCTATACTTAAAATACTTCATATATTTTTAGAGAACCTAGGCATAGAATGCCCATACATGGCCTAGTATACTTGTGGGTGTATATCTTCTACAACTATATTTATTCAATTTCTAAACCTATATAAATTCAACATGGGATAATCATTACAAACCCTATTATTTACATAATTTTTAGACGATATCCAAAGTTGCACATAGGTTGTGTGCATTGTTCCCATAATTGCAACTACTATGTAAGACATCATATATAAATTTCCATCAGATGGTTTTTCATCAATTTTGAACATTTATTCCTTAAGCCTAACACTAATGACCTCATTGAGTGCCACAATTTTTTCAAAAGTTGGAATTAATTGGGTGTATGCATAATAAAACTTACTTTTCATCAATACGTCCCTATCAACATGCATCCATATCAATGTTTATTATCTCTCATCCAAGTTTTAGCATGTAAGAGTGTAATTGATGTTTGAAAATGAAAAGTCTTTCTAAAATTTGCATGAGGACATTAGAGAAATTTTCAAAGACCTAATGAACTCATTCAATTTAGATAATAACTTAATTCTAGTCATAATACATACCTTAATTTATGAGATTTAGATCCAGTTGGATCAATCCTTATTGAATACTAATTTTCATCTACCCTTTGTTTACCCTCTCTTGGGATAATTATGACGGCCTTAGCATAATAAATAGTTTTGACTATTTTATAATTTTTAAATCAAACTAATCTAGCAATCATAATATCTAACTGTGAAAGCAAATGCTAAAATTAGGAAAATAATATAGCATAGTTGGAAAACTAATCCAAGAAAGTAAATGATAGAAAACATGAAATCTATTCTATAAAATAATAAATATAATATGCTCCTACTTATAAGGTCAAACTCAAAATTATTCAAAATCATCCCCGATTAGACTATCCATGAAATAATGTTTCAAAAACTACCCATTCACTGAGAAAACAAGATCATTACCTTAGAGATCTTTCAGACAAAAAACATTATTACCCAAAATCTTAAAGATTTTATATGACACAATCCATAAAGGAGTCAACTTATCATGATGTCCTTTATTTTAATGTGTCTTATCCTATAAAATTATTAGGTTTTATATCTTGAGGGCATTTATTTTAGATATTTTATCAAACCACCTATTAATAATGTCTTGATGCTTATCGAATCTAGATGCAATGCTTCCATTCATGTATCTTCCATTTGGACTATGTCTAGCAACCTAGACTAGATTATTTAACCATATCCCATATACTTTTGCATGAATTGATACATTGGTAATTAAGAGTAATTAGAAAGATTATTTCCTTTACATACACTAGAAAGAAGGGTGAAGCCTTGAGGGCTTTCTTATGCTTTGTTTTGTCTACCCATATTGTATACTTAAATAGTAGGTTCC
This sequence comes from Torreya grandis, assembly GCA_037957365.1. Lineage (NCBI taxonomy): Eukaryota > Viridiplantae > Streptophyta > Pinopsida > Cupressales > Taxaceae > Torreya > Torreya grandis. The sequence goes on along the minus strand of JARHVA010000015.1, from coordinate 5,861,366 downwards.
ACTCTATTGGTTTACATTGTGTTGACTTATTTATGGAATCCATTATATTCTTATTGGTGGAATAATCTAATCCATTACTTTGTGGATAATAATTTTATTAAAACTTGATTGTAATCTAGTTGTCATGGGCCCAATATACAAATTCATCTGACTAAAATGTTGGAATATTGTCACATACCAACAAAATTAGAGTCTCAAACTAGTAAGTATATTCTCTTATAGAAATTCATTCACATATTAATCTCTGGATTTATTTGTAACCATATATTCTATCCATCTAGGGCAATAATCAATCGCTCTAAGGACAAATTTGTGCCCTGCTGAAAAATTTGGGTTGATGAATCCAACAAAGTTAATACCCTATTAAAATAATTTAAACATATGTAATGTGTATACATATGATGTATCTATAAGTGTAAATTAATATTAAAGTAGAGGTACACAAATCAATTGAGACAAAACCAAAAATAATCATGGGAAAAACCTCAAAGGTAAAAAACTCACTAATGATGATTATTTAATATATAGAGAAACTTTACACCCAATACAATTTTTTTCTCCTCACTTCCACCTGTTAATTACTTTCACAAAACTCATAGTTTGAATATAAAAAAATCATTTCATATTCTAATGATATTTTCACAATAGGGTAAAACCCTATTTATAGTGAAATACCAAAGGAGTTGACCATTGTAAAAATAATGAGTCCATCCATCCTGATAAAGCCAATTAATTAAAAACTTGGTAAGTATTGAATAACCATAATTTTATTTTCATGAAGTTTCCACCTCATGTTAATAAATAATATATTATTTTTTATTTCATCAATTATCAATGTAAGCTAAGGGTTAATAATTACCACTTAGACATTAATTTCTCTAACACTCCCTCATAATACTAGGTGGGGACAAATGTCATGGTCACCTAAAAGAATAACTATACTATGTACATAATTGAAGGATTAAAAATCCTTCATCATACCAAAAATTACCTTTTGAAACAAAATAAATTATAATCCATAAACTAATTGAAATTAAGTTTAGGCTATCATGATCATGAGACTATATCTCATAATTTTTCTTGAGCAATCATCTAAGAATATTTGGATCCTTTTATAAAATAATCACTTCCATTACAAACTATGATTTTCTATATTAGGTACAAGGGTAAAACTTCTACATTAAGTTTTACAATTACATAACTTCCACATGAAGTTTTCAATGTTTTACAATGAAAAGAAGAAACACATGGCTGTTAGGAAGTGGCATTGTCATGCACACTCCCCCTCAATGAATGGTGATTATGAGAGGCCTAATATTACATGAAACTAAAAAAAATTGTTAGCATCTATTGGTTTTATAAAGATATATGTCACTTATTCATCCATAGGACAAAAATTTATATCTATATCACCATTGAGGACTTTCTCTTATATAAAATCTACGTGAACTTCAATATATTTATTTTATTAGTGCTACACTATATATTTCACTAAAGATATATAACTTTGGTTATCACAATAAAGGATGGTACTATGATAAATATCCAAATGAATTTCTCCCAAAAACCTTCGTAGTGACATGACTTTTTTGGTAACTTCCGTAGTACTTCTCTACTCTACTTCAGCAGAAGAGATAGAAATAATAGGTTATTTTTTATTATTCCAAGTGATAACATCTACACCAAACTTAAACACAAATCCAATAGTAGATTCATGATTTATAATATCACCAACATGGTTAGCATCACAATAACCATATAATCTAGCATTATCAATGGAACAATAAAATAAACCAAAATTAATTGTTCCTTTGATATAACTAAGAATAAGTTTAGTTAATTTCGAATGATCCAAATGTGGATCCTGCATAAATCTAGAAGGAACACCAACATCATATGAAATATCTAGCCTAATAATAGCTAGATAAATAAAACTACCAACATGTTATCTCTATAAAGTAGGGTTAGATTTTTCAAATGTAGGTTTTGGATCAAGTTTATTACCAACTTCAATAGAAGTAGAAGTAGATTTAAAATCAACCATGTTAAACTTAAAAATAAGATTAGGTACATATTGAGATTGTGATACAAAAATTGAATTTTTATCCTAAAATATAGTCATTTTTAAAAAATGATATAAAATGCCTAAATCAGTCATTTCAAACATTTGACTTAGTTTATACTTATATTTATGAATTAAACTAGTTAGATCACTAGTAATTAAAATATCATCAACATATAAAATAATTAATATTAAATTATCATTTTCAACTTTAACAAAGAGATTATTATCAAATTAGCAATTAGATAAACCTAAATTCTTTAAAAATATCAATATTAAAAAACAAAGCTTGAAGAGATTATTTTAGACCATACAAAGATTTCTTTAAGTTGCATACACAATGTTCTCTATTAGGGTTAGTGAAACCTTTAGGTTGAGTCATGTAGATCCTCCTCTTCTAAATCACCATTTAAAAAAGCATTATTGACATCCATTTGGTGGAAAACCCAACCATTTTGGGCTGCAAGAGTAATAAGTAATTTAATAGTACTCATTTTTTATATATGATCAAAGCTTTCAACATAGTCAATCTTGGGTTTTTTAGTAAACCCGTAAGAAATTAATCTAATTATAAACTTGTCAATTTTACCAATTGAATTATATTTAATCTTATAAAGCCACCTACAACTAATACTATGCTTTTTTGGTGGAAGGATGAATTTCCAAGTCTATTTTTTAATTAAAGCATTATATTTAGCTTACATAGCAATATTTCATTTATCATTTTGAGTGGCTTCCTCAAAATATTGAGGTTCACATTCATACATAGTGACTTAACTATTTTGATAATTAATGTAAAAACTTTAAGTAGATAAAGAGCTAAGTATATAAATTAGGGAATAAAATACTACAATATCAACAACCACTAATTTGTATAATAATTAATTAGTGTGTTTAACCTATAAATAGTAATGAATGAAAAGGGTGTACTTATCTAAAAAGTAGGACTAGAACAAATAAATGGCAAGTTATAAATTGATGTAGACACTAGGTAGAGTATCATCAACCAAAAATAGGTACAAGAACCCTCTTTTGATAGTAACATGACCCTCTTTACCAATAGTGAACTATGATGATGACCATTTATGTTGTGCTATTGACCTTGTGCATTACAATAATGAAATCTAGTATAGGCCTTCACTCTATTTTGGGAAGATTGTGCATGCATGACTAAGGCCTAGATCATCATCTATGATTTGTTTTGAGTGTTAATAGGGTAAGTTAGACATGACCTCAATACCCTATGTGTTGAGCATTACCTATACACCAATACCTTAAAAGGGGATCAAGCTTGATGTAATTCTCCCAATCTAAGTACCGATGCAAGTGAGCATGATGCTAGCATGCCTAAGTATCAATTCCAATTTGAATTATTTGAGTATGACTTGAAACTATAAATCTAAGTAAAACTAAGCTTTGTGCTACTTTATATGGATGTAAGCATAGATAGGGGTAAATAGGGATCAATGATCTTAATTTGCACAACTATTTTTGAGCTTATTTGTGAGAATTGCCATCTAAAGGATGAATGAATGAGATTGGTCTTTATATAGTTTTATAGTGCTTATTGAGATATGAAATGAGTTTATGATAACCCTAGTATGCTTTAGGGAATGTAAAAATATATTTTGGGGTCAAAAAGAGCTAAGGGATAATAGTGATGCCCCTTTTACAATAGTGCATTGCGCTATAGAATAAAGGGGTCATGTTAATGTACAAGTGGTCGGTACATGTGACAAAGGGTCTGGGATGCCTAGGAGATGGCTTAATGTGGATTTTGGTATATCTAAGCATGGGATAAGTGCACATGTAAGATATAAAAGAAATAAAAGAGGCCCTAAGATAGGTCTAGGTCTAAGATAAGGATAGGGTGGTCTCAAGTGACACTTTTACATTAACTAACATTTTAGATGACTACATTCCCCCCCCCACCATTTATTCAATAAATGTAATAAAGAAAAATGACTAGGATAAAGGAAAGATAAACATAATTGGGTTTATTTAATAATCACAACCTATGAATGTGGAATGATTTTGTGATCTATGTTCCATTGTGTGTCTTGCAAATGAAACATGTATGAATTAGTCTTTAAGAAATATCAAAATCAAAGATAAAAATTGAGTAAAAAGGTAGAGAGAGAAAAGGAATGAATACACCTCACTAAGTACGTGAACTAATGCATAAACATGGTGATATCCCATGTGTGTGTAGATGGTGATCAAAGCAGTGAATAAATTAGACTAGGTTGATGGCTTGCCCAATCCCCATGTATGAGTGGCTCAAGAAATCAAGTTATCCTTGACTCCATCATTACCCACCCCTATTTGTTAGATCATAATCTATGAATAACTCTGATTAGACTAATGAGTTGTCCAACCTTATCATGTAGGTAGATCAAGAACTCAAGTAGGATATGAATCCATCAATGTTGAATATACGATGTGGAGTATAGATAGATATAACATGGTAAATTGGAAGCTATGTGTATGATGCCCCTAATGGGGCTAATATGTTAATCTTGAATCTGTGTATATGTGTATGTGCCCCTAATGGATATATAGTGGTAAATTTGGATCTATGTAGAGGCCTTGAGTCTTGTATTAATCTAAAAACACTTGAAAAGAACAAGTGAAGCATGTATGTACTATAAAGCTAACTATACTAGTATGGATAGCATACATAGTAACTAAAAAATAGGAATGTACACATGGATATGAATATATTCTAAAATTTGTATTTTTTGAGAAAATATTTGAATGTTTTTTTTATATTTTTGAACCTATTATATTGTTTTTGTGTTTTTTGAGTATAAGATATGTACAAGTAACATGCAAATGAAACTATGTACAGAGAAAGATAAAGGAAACTATATACAAGTAATACTATTAGTAAATAAGATTATGTATAAATGAATTGTATTGACTCTAAATATCTAAGAGCACATCCATAGGATGTGGATATTAAAATGGTATATCTAGTAGGATGTCATTGAATGTTGGATACCAAATCTACCCAAACTCAAATAAATCATCATTATGATCATCATACCATTCTATCTACATAAGTATAGCCTTATCCTTGGCATTAGTTTGGATTCTATGCATTTGGATAGCATGATACTCTACTATGTAAGAAGACTCCTATGTAGTCCTAGGGTAGACCATATTATACCATTGGATTTCTATATGAAACCTATGATTTTAATCTAGGCCATCATGTAAAATGTAAATTGTGTGTCCTTCATAACTGAAATTCAAACATTTATGTATCTAATTGACTATGGCATCTATATCTTGTAACATTGTACTACCAAGTGTAAGTTATATGTGAATGACTCTACTCATGAAAAAAAGAAGTGTGTTGACCACCTTAGGGCCACAAGAAACTGGTAGTGTGATCTATCCTAAAGAGTCTTGATAATGTATAACATATTGTAACTCCATCTCTTCATGCCCTATGTGATGTAATAATGCCAAAGTTTAAGTGTTGCGATCATAACCCTCATCTATAGTAATATTAGGAATGCATTGGTCCTTGATGAAAGCCCTGATAATCAATGGATCAATCCCCAAATGTTGAGGTCAGTGAAAAGTCTATACTGGTACCTATAATGGTGGAGGTGGAGGCTATGTAATCTAGATATTGCCTTTAACTTTGAGTTTATTTAAGTTCTATTATAATACTAAACATGTATCTATATCATGTCTAGTAATTCTATAAAAGAGACAAAAGGGTTTATCATCCTACTATGACAATCTACTAACATATCTATGAAAAATGTGGGTAGTGTTATCAATCCTCTATCAAGTAATATCTATAAAATTAGTTATGGTTTGTCATATATACTTCTTTCCTAAATTTAGATAACTAGGTTAATATCCACATATGTAACCATATGTATTGTGTGTATATAATAATCTACCTCTAGCTGTATGTGAATGTCTAGGCCTATATCTGGGGTATTATGAACTAGTGGTGGTACCTATGTAGGGAAAGGTGTGAGTACCTTAGAATCATCTCTATACTCTCTTGGGCCTATTAGTGTGAATCTCAATCCAATAAATAATCATCAATGTTCATGGGTGTTGTATTATCCTATATGGTGGTTTAGGAATTTGTATATGAGTTTTTTATGTATATTTGCTTTGAGTTAACAAATAATGGTAACAGTGCTATAAATATATCATTATTTTTTGTGTGAGGAGAATTGTGTTATAGGTGGGTAATTCTCCATCATGGGTGAAGGTAACTCAGTTATAGGAGGATATGGAATAGGTGCAAGAATAATGGTACTAGATTCCCCAACCTCATGTGTATGCATATGTTCTATATTAATCATGTGAGGTGGGGATTCTATGAGAAGATGAGATGTCCCATCTGAAAAAATACCTAGGTTAGTAGGTTAGTGACTCTAAAATATCTAAATGGTTGATTATTAGTTGGATAAGTGTATAGATATCCATCATATAAAAACTTGATGCATCTATATAAGGTAGAGGATACTAACTCTATGGCATGTATCCAAGGTTTCTCAAGTAATAAATCATAATGAAAATAATTAGGAAACATCTAAAATTATTTGAATGGGGTTTTTGGCCTAGGTCTTGTTATATTATGTTAGGGATGAGGAAAGATTTTGGGATTACATTGTTTGTGTATAAGCTAAGGAGGAATCCAATTTTGTCTAGTAGTAGTTTGAAATGTAAGATCTACTATTTTACAATGGTGAGTAGTAGAGGTGGGATGTGAATGAAGGTAGTCAATTAGTTTAGGTGGAGGAGGAAAAAAATGAGTCATATGATCCCTTTACCATTGAGTAGTAACTAGAGGCAAGTCAAATTTGGTCATGAAATAATGCTCTCCATAGAAAGGGGCCCAAGATTAGGTGGACCAATGTGTGAAATAAGTTGAGTTTTAACATGATCCATGAGAGGAGTGACATACATGTGCACTTTTCTAAAAATGTTAGGTAATAGGCATGTAATACAAACCACAAGGCTTCATACAAAAAGTGGAATATGGAATCTGTGATGATGATCATGATGAAGATTAAAAATTGAGAAAATTCTAAAAATAAGAAGGGAAACCTTAATGGTACACTAGGGTTTTGATAAATATATTTGAAGTAAGTTGTGTTCACTAAATGATTTAACTATTTTGAAAATTAATGTAAAAAAATAAAATAGATAAAGAACCAAGTATATAAATTAGGAAATAAATTACTACAGTATCAATAATAACTAATTTGTATAGTGATTTTTTAGTTTTTTTGGCCTATAAATATTAGTGAATTGAAAAGGGTGTACTTAGCTAGAAAACATGACTAAAACAAATAAGTGGTAGGCTAGAAACTAATGTAAGAGGTGGGTAGAGTGTTGTCAATCAAAAATAGGTGTTATAACCATCCTTAGATAGTAACACATCCCTATTTGCCAATAACACACTGCATTAGTGAACCTATAAGTTTTAATATTGAACTTTTGCAGATAAAACATTAAAATCTAGGTTAGACCTTCCCTCTATTATGGGAAGAATGTGCCTACATGATCTAAGCCTAGATCATCATCTATGCTTCATTTTGAATAATTTCACTTAGGTAACCCTAAGCCTCTATGCTTACTAAGATTTTTATGAACACAAATGTAAAAATAATGGTGTTAGTAGCGTAGGCTAGATGTGACCTCAACACCCCATGTGTTGAGCATTGCCTACATATCAATACCTCTAAAGGGGATAAAACTTGATGTAGTTCTCCCAATCTAAGTGTTGGTGCAAGTGAGAGTGATGTTATTATGCATGAGTATGAATTCTAATGTGAATGCTTTGAGTGTGACTTGAAACTAGAAATTTGATTAAAACTAAGCTCTAGGTGGTTGTAGATGGATATTTTCAAAAATAGGGGTAAATAGGGATCAATGATCTTAATTTTCACAATTATTTTAACGCTTATTCATGAGAATTTATATCTAAGGGATAATCAAATGATATTGGTATTTATATGGTGTTCTAGTGTTTGTCGAGATATGAAATGAGTCTAGGCTAACCCTAGGATGCTTTAGGTAATATAAAAATATCTGTTGGAGATAGAAAGAGCTAAGGGGAAATATTTTTGTGCCCTTCACTAATAGTACACTATGCTATAGACCAAAGGGGTAACATTAATGTCTAGGTAGCTAGTATATTTGAATAAGGGTCTAAGATGCCTAGGAGATGGCTTAATTTGTATTTTGGTATATTTGGGCATGAGATGAGTGCACATATAAGCTTTAAAAAGATAAAAAGGGCCCTAAGATAGGTTTAGGGATGAGTTAAGGATAGGGTGGTCTCAAGTGACACTCATACCATTAAATGATATTTTAGATGACTACACATAGTCATTAAAACATGATAAGAAGTTTGACTTCTAGTTAATTTATTAAGGTTATCAATATTTGAAGATTGGATTAGGGATTCTAACCAATTAGGTATTTTAGATTGACTATTAAACTTAGGGGGTTCCTCAGACTCTAAGTTATCCAAAATTAGATCAACTTCTTTTAGGGCATCTATTTGTTCATAAGGAGAAACAAGAGAGCTAGGTTCATTAAAATAATAATGTTGAGGAGGTTACATAGATGGCTCATAAAAAGATTTTTCAATAATATGAACATTTATATTCTCAATGATTTGATGTTTTGATGGATCATATACTCTTAAACCTTTTTTCTTACCTCCATAAGCTATAAAAATGCAAGAATAGGAAGTGGGATCAAGCTTCTTTATTTTAAATTTAGGAACAAAGATAGAATTAGGACTACCAAAGATCCTAAGATGAAACACACTAGGATTATTTTTAGACCACATTTATAAATAAGTAGAAATATGCAAAGCTTTGTTAGGGAATCTATTTAAAATTATGACAATAGTTTTCATTGATTTGGACCATAAAATTTTAAAAACATTTTCAAATTACAACATTATTCTAGCCATCACAATAATGGTGTGATTTTTCCTTTTAGCAATACCACTTTGTTGAGGGGAATATGTAATTGTTAGTTCCCTTTGAATATCATAAATAATGTGAAAATGATCAATCTCGTTGCTAATATATTCACCACTATTATCAGATCTTAAAGTCTTAACAGAAAAATTAGATGCATTTTCAACAAAAACTTTAAACTCTTTGAATGTAGATAACACATCAAAGTTTGTTTAATGAAATATGACCAAATCATTCTAGTGTAATCATTAATAAAAATAATAATATAAAAATAATCATTAAGAGATATAAATTTAAGAGTTCCTATAACATCATTATGAATTAATTCTAAAGCATGTGAGGAATTAACATCATGATTCTTATGAAAGGGATTTAGTATGTTGCTTACCACATAAACAACCTTCACAAGTTTCATGATGAGAAGGTATAAAAGGGAGTCTAACAAAAAGATTATAAGTAGACATATCATGTAAAATTATAAATTAACATGTCCTAATATTTCATGACATAATTGAGATTCATTCTTACTATGCCATGAAAGAAAACATATATAGGGAGAGAAAATGTATAATCCATTCTTTTGAACCCCTTAATTAATTAGAGATCCAGATTAGTTTCTAAGAGACTAGTTATCTTTAAGTAATGTTATAATGAAATTATCATTAGAAAGTTGTGAACATGATAAGTTATTTTTAATCTTAGTTACATAGAAAACATCATTAATAATAACATTATAAATGTTTTTCTTTTCTTAATTTCTTCTAAAAAAGAATTATCTCTTAGGTAATTATTTTTAGAGATATCTCTAGAATTAAAAAAATATTATATAAGCAGGTCATATAGTGTGATGCACCGCTATCTAAAATCTACTCATTTTCATATGAAGTAAATAAAACACTATATAAAGTTATTATATTTGAATTCTCTAATTATTATTCTAATTAGTATTTTAATTCTTCTACTTATTTTGATTATATTTCCTCCTTTTATTATTTTTAGAAGATTTATTGTTAACTTTATCTTTATATTTATAGCATGTTTCCCTTTTATTAACAAATTTACCGCATAGATTACAATTCTTATTAAACTCAGGGTTATGATTATTATTACCAGATCTCTTGTTCCTATTTTATCTTTTAGTAGAATTAGGGTTAGGTTTATAATTTATATTATTCTCAAAAATAGGGTTGAGAGCGATAAGTGCCTGAGTGGCATTCTCTTTAGAATGAAAATTATACATCACTTGATCTTCTTGAATTATAAGAGTAGACAAAGTAATTATTTCTGGCATATCTTGCTCTATTTGATACATAAAGTTCAAAATAAAAATAAAATTATAAAAAATTTCATGAATGCTAAGATGATAATAAAATTAAGCAATTGATCTTGAATCAAATTACAATTACAACCATTTAATTGAACTTTAATATTCTTAATTTTAGTAAAAAAATTAACAACCTTTTTCATCACCTTTAATAGGTGTAGTTAGCAATTCAAGAATCAATTTAATAATCTTTGAGAGTGAGTGCCCTCTTGTATAGACTCAAAGAGCTTCCAGGCATCACTAGGAGACTCCTAATTACCAATATAGAGGATTAATTCATCATTAACACTCTATAAAATAATTAACATGATTTCTTATGATTTATATATAAACACATTTGAAAGATTAGGGATAACATGTCGACCCGATGGGAACTTTTCTATCCCAATGATAATATTACATAAATTTTGGGATATTTATCCTATTTTAACATGAATTTTATATATTTTATAATTATATCCATTAATCATTTTTGATTTATCTATAACAAAGTTAGGTGAAGCCATAACTTCCCTTTAAGAATAATAGTAAAAAATGCTTAAAATGATCCATTTTTAATGTGAATTTAACTTTATTTGATAGTAAAAAATAGATTTTAATTGTAAACACATAATAATTATTTAAATTGGTGCTATACAAAAAAATTAAATTGTGAAATATTATGACAAAATAGGGTGTCGCAATGTCTCAAAAAACACTAATGTAAGAACAATTAATAAAAAAATATTTTTTGATGAGTTTTTATACTATTTTTATAAAATAAATTAAGTCACAAGTTCAAATATAATTAGTTTCTTAATTATATGTTAAATAATGCAAAAAATTGAACTAGAGTTGTGCTAATTTCATATTAATATAATTCAAACATATGTGATGTATATACATAAGATGGATCTAGAAGTGTAAATGAATAACAAAGAAAGGTACATAGATAAATTGGGATAACACCAAAAATTACCATAGGAAAAAACTCAAAGAGGTAATAAACACCCACCAATGATGATTATTCAATATATAAACTCTGCACCCAATATAATTTTTTCTTCTCCTCATTTCCATCTCTTAATTGCTTTCACAATACTCCTAGGTTGAATATGACAAAATCATTTCATATTTGAATGGTATTTTCACAATAGGATAAAACCTTATTTATAGTGAAATACCAAGGGAGATGAATAATGTAAAAATAATGAGTCCATCCATCTCGATAAAGCTAATTAATTAAAAACTTTGTAAGTATTAAATAAACATAATAATATTATTTATTTTCACAAGGTTTCCACCTCATGTTAATAAATAATATATTATTATTTATTTAATCAATCACTAATATAATCTAAGGGTTAATAATTACCACATATAAATTAATTGTTCTAATAGATCCCATTGAGCAGAAGGGCATCCCTCAATGTCTGGTTATAAAGGCATAGTAGTATGTAATTTTATTTTCCTAAATACTTGGCATTCATGGCATGTCCTAACATGATTATGGGAATCTTTGAAAATAGTAGGCTAATAGTATCCCATCCTTAATATTTTATGAGTTATTTCATTACTTGAGGGATGTCCACTACCCATTATATGACATAAGTTGTCCAAGATGTTTGTAGCTTCCTCTTTTGAGATGCACTTCAAATAGATGCCTTCTAATGATTTTGGTACAAAACTCTATTTTTTATCATGTAATGAGTTTATTTTATCTTGAGGGATCACCTTTGTTCTCTATTTAGATTAAGGGGAAACATGCTTATGAGTAAGTAGTGGATGATATGGGTATACCAATCATTACCATCTACTTGTGTTTCATTGATCTATTTAATATGAATGCATGGATCTATCTCAGTCATGAGATGAGTGATTCCTTGGACACACACCATCTTAGCTAGTCTAATTTTAGGATCAAATTCTTATATTTTTTCCATCCATTTACCTCTTATTTATCCTAATTCATTTTGGATAAGCATGAGATTGATAGCTGAATATAGAATGATTGCATGTCTTATTCTTGAGAATGTAACATCTAAACTTATTTAAAACATTGATCAGTGCATATATATGTTTAACTATCATTTAATACTTTAACATTACATCCTTCATATTAGTAATCATGAAAATAATTGGGTGTTTATTAACATCTACCTTTTACGTGAGTACCATTACTATAGTTTGTTCTAAAACAAATGAATGCAAAAATAAATCCTTAGTAAAGTTTAGGATAATTACAACAAGATATTGAGAAATAACATTCATAATATCCTAAAACACCTTCATGGCCTCAATTTTCCATTCTATTTTATCATATTTCTTTAACATGGCATTTGGTGACTTGACAATCTCTGCAAATCTAGAAATTAATTTCCTCGCAAAGTTTATCTAGCCAAATAAAGACTTCAATTATTTCTTCTTATTATGAGGGGTTATCTTTGAAATGACTTGGATTATTTCTAGGTCAATTTAAATTCCGTCATTGTTAATGACATGACCCAATAGTTTTCCTTTCATAAATCCAAAGATAATCTTCTTTGGATTGAATGATACTTCATATCTTATACATATATCAAACACATTATGTATATGATTTGAATGATTAAATTTTTTATTTGAAAAAAATGTGATATCATCCATGTATATAATGATTCACTTACCAATCAATCCCTAAAAATTGAACTCCATATCACATTGTAAGGTTTCTGCTATATTAATCAAGAAAAAAGGTATACTTTTATATGTAAAACTTCCCCATTTGATAGTAAAAGTGGTCCTCATTATGTCTTGTGATTATAATAGTACTTTATTATAACCTAAATAATCCATATAGAAAGGACATCATCTCAAACCCACTAACTAATTAGAATACCTCATATAAGAATGGAAAAGGATAGTTATCCTTTTATGATGCTCAATCTAGGTTCCTAAAATTGACACAAACCGTGATTTCTATTTTTTTCTTATTGATAAGGAATAGGTTAGAAATCTAGGTGGAATTTATAATTAGAAAGACAATATTAGAGTCTAATAGATTTTGAAATGTTGTATGAATGAGGGGATCTAAAATTGGACTTATTGGCTTTTGTCTCTTCCTGAAGGGCTTATGTTCTGGATCTAAAGGGATAATGTGCATGATGACCCTGGGATCAAATACCTTGAGGTATTCATACATCCAATCTATCACATATTTTCATTCTATGAGTTGAACTTTTTTGGGTCCAACATACCCCATTACTCGAGATCTCACATGGGGACCACCTTGATTTAGCATAGTTGTTTTATTTTTCTATTCTCATATACTAATATAAAAAAAATTTATGAATGTTACTCAAATTAGAAATACCATGTTCCATTTTATTTATCTCTAATTCATGAGATACCATGGTTTTGATGCTTTTGACATAGCTTCATTTAGATATTCGTATCATATTTGACTCGACAATCCTTGTTGAAGGGTCAAGTTAAATATGATCTCTTATATGATCAAGTTATTCCCTCATTATCCTAGCCATAAGAATTTATCATTAAAGTCTAAAATTGTTCATTATATCTATTATTTATTCAAGAGGATTTTTGTGGAAACATTTGCATTATGCTTTAATATTAAACTTATCCACTTTATTTTAATCATGATACCTACATATCCAGTCCAATTTCTAATTCAAATGATTATATTATTGATTTAAAAAGTTCATTTAGCTATTAAAATATTCTATTTCATTAAAAATGATGTTTATATTCTCTAATTCTTCGTTTAAAATCATGTTTTATTTACATTTTATATTTACTTATAAAAAATTTCATTTTGAGTCAAAATTAGTTTTGTAATTCACCTAGTTTTAAACTGTCATTACATACTTTGTTCATATTTATTTATTTATTATTATATGGATTTTAATTTTGTCTAACCTACTAATTATTTCCCAAGTTTACTTTTTCTTTGTTTTTGTTCACAGAGATCTTCTGAAATATTTTGAGGGCTCGAGATTATGCCATGTGGCATTAGCTTGGAAGCATGGGACCTCAGAAACATAAAACCTTAAAAGCATATAATATTGGAAGCCTTAAACCTTAGAAGCATTAAGGTATTAACAAATGGACACATGAGTGAACCAATGATGTAAATCTCTATGCCCCTGAGGCTATAAGATTACACCACTTGGAATCAACATAGAAGCCCAAAAGCCTAGAGGATTGATAATATTAAACCCAAGAGCTCAGGGCATTGGTAGTATTATCCCAACACCATGTGGATGTAATAAATAAACCTATAAAATCATGAAGATCCCAAGGTGCTAATAAAAATCCATGTGGTTACGATGATAGAGGTAGATAATGAGGTAAATCTTGTAAATGATAACAAGTTATCAAGTGGTAAAGTAGTATGTAATGGGAAAATCCATGAATCCTAGTGAATAAAAAGTAATGAATATCCAAAAAGGTAACAAGTGGTAGTGAATTGGACACATAAGTGTCCAAATCAATGATACACATGTTGATTATCTAGATAGGAAAACAAAGAGATAAAATTTGATGGTTAGGTCAAATACCAAGTGGAAAGAAAGTGATAACTTGTTTCTGATTAGAAGGAAAGACATTAAGTATAGGAGAGAAACAAACTACAATGCATATACTTGATAATTGTATATCATGTATAACAAATATTTAGTTGAGAATAACTTGTATCAAAGATCTAGTGAGTTAATCACAAGAGAAAATGAGCATGGAGATGGCAATGGTCAAAGCTTTGATGAATATATGGGCAAAATAAGAGGATGAAATTGATAAGGTTATTCATGGATCCAAGGTATATTTTACCCAAAGGACAAGGAGATCAATAGGTTTAGTAAGAAGACCGGATGCATCAATTTATAGAATGGGATTACACATTATTCCAATACTACCTAGGAATCAACATTTAATAAAGAAATAATCTTATTTAACACAATATATGATGACTTGGAGATAAGAATGATAAATTGGGAATGGACAAAGCTAATGGATGTACCAAAAACTCAATCATTAGGATTAATCTAGAATGAGGTGTCTAATTATCTTTTGGTTACTAAATGGTTAGTGGACAAAGATGAATACCAAATAATTTTTATTTATAATTAGAACTTGGAATGCATTGGAGATTGAATCTACTTCCATCTTAGGATTTTTATCTAAATTTGTGCAATGATTATATTAGTCTTATTTTACTACTTCGTGATGTGTTATCATAAAATACTGAGCTTTAATCAGTTATTTCATTTAATGTTTATATCAAGAGAATTTAATTTTTGGTTGTGCATCACAGCCATGATGGATTATTCATGTATATATAAGCATCATTTATTTCCATTTTAAGGGTCAATAAATTTGGTCCCGAAACACTACCATAATCATGCTAGGATTACACCTATTATTCCCTCATGATTTTTGGTATTTTATTATCTACCAAGAATGACACATTTGAGTACAAAAACTCTATTGAGCTTGAGCCAATATTTCACCTACCCTTCCTAATAAATTTTGTCCTAATGGTTTTATAAATATATTTGTTTTATAAGTAATCTATGAAAATAAATTTCATGATGTTGTTCATATGCAAGTGGATATATAATTACATTATGTATTAGCTAGTTTAATTAGATTTGAGAGTTCATTCAGTTTATTTTTAAGCTTATATTGGTCATGGTTTGAAAATAGTTGTATGTTTATATATTAACTTTCCTTTGATTATAGATATATATTCCATGTTCACAAAATTTTCCTTGATTCATGGTCATTATGATGTTTCAAATTTTACAATAGCTAGATTTGATGCCCAACAATTTTATTATAACCAAAACTATTCTAATTTCTGAGTATTGGAAGACCTATCTTAATTAAGGGATACATCTCTTTTTTCCCCTACTCTCTCCATTTATTTTACATTTTTTATGAGAAACAATCTACCCATTATAGTGTAAATAATCCATTTATAAAGGATACTAATAGTGAAATCCTTAATATCCTGAGTAAATCAATTAAACCTTCAATAGAGACAATCACAACCTACCCATGCTATGTAATTTGGAGTTTCTTGGCCCTTGGATCACCAATAGGTCCTAAAAATAAGGGTATTATTATTCCCATGAGATTTTGATTGATTTTTCTCACTTAGATTAGTTAGTTCTTGACTGGGATTGAGAGGGTTATAATTTTAGCCTAACAAAAATTATCACTAGAAGAAGGGCCACATCTCTACATATTAGAATTTTTTTTATATTGCTTAGATAAAAAGGCATATTATAAGGGCATTATAATTTGTAATTTTTTGAATCTTATGGCCCTAACCTTTGAATTTATTGTTGGATTTCAACCTGATGTCTCCTCCTAATTTTCCCAATCTATATTGTTTGCTTAACACAACCAACAAAAATGGAGCAAAATGGAAGGCCACACCATAGTTCCTATCTTAAAGTTTTTTTTTGATCTTAAACCTCTTAATAATCCAATCTTACCATTGATTATATACCACTAGTGTCATATTTATTATTTTACATCTTTTGTCTGCTTAAATTCATACTAATAGATATTAGTATTTTGTCACTCTAGAGTGTTATTCAAGGATCAGATAATATGGAGTTAGGTTGGGACGTATAAAATTGTTATTTTTCCTCTTTAAGTTCATAGGCATCATAGATATGATCGATGTAAACCCATAATATTACTTTACTCAAACACATCATCCCCATAATAGATCACTAATAGACTAGTCTAAATGGCTACAAATTATAAACATTCCTAGTGATGTCCATGATTTACTTATAAACAATGAGTTGTATCCTCCAAAGTTCACTCAAAACATTGGAAGGCCCATATAATAACACATTAAATCCTACAAAACATACCTCAGGTTACTCAATGTTTAACATCAATATGTAGCTTGTAGGTTATTTCTATTCACTTTACTTGATCAATCTTACGACTTATTCTTTAACCTCATATAAAATTAAATCACAGGATGGAATCAATTGAATACCATGTTTTTAAGCCTATTTTGGTCAAGTAGTCAATCCAAGAATCTTATATAATAAATTTTCCTACATGATAATGGAATCTAACAAGATTATATGTAATTTAATGCATATTTTTAGAAAATGTATAGTAGGATAATTGATTTGTATAGACCAAATGACAAATTAATCTTATAAATTACTTAGATCCTTGGATTACCACATTTTTAAAGAGAGATCTAACTATTACTGACTTTCCTCTTGCATATGCAGAAGTAATAAAAGTGGATAGGAAACTCAATCCATAAGGGTACATGTTGGCTCCCATTACCAATGTTATTCCAAACATGCTTTCACTAAATTTAATCTCCCTAAAAATAAGAATGTCCCTTTGCCACACCCTCTCTTAATTACAAATCAGTTACCATTAGCTCATGTTTACGCTGATCATAACTTAGGATTTCTCAATTCAATTAGTAGTGAATAAATGTGTCAACCTTGCAATCAAATTTTAGTTCTGGTTGCAAATAATAATACACAAAATTTTCCTCAAGATTCACCTAAACTTGAGTTGGATGCAAATCAAAAAATGGTCCAAATATTGAGAAATGATTTTTTTAACTTACAAAAATAAGCAAGTAACTCAAGTAGAGAAAATATAGCTACAAATTTCACTTATCATGTAATTACAAGCCCTTTAATGGAGATGGTAAAAAATATTAGTCCCCATCCAATAAATTTCTTGAGATTAATATTATGGAGATTTCCTTGCCTAATTGGTGTCATGCCCACAACATAGACCAATATGGATAATTTGACTGTGTTTATTTATCTAGCCTTTGACATTTTGTATAAATAAATTGATGAATATGAAGTTATCCTGAATGATTACAATACTTTAAGTAGTTTATATGCTTCTAGTTTATCAAAGTATTTTAATACAACCATGGTCTTAGAAAATATAGATTTTCCTAACATAGAATACAATGAGCCTAAAGATAACACCAATGATATCCAAGCCTTCCATTAGTACCAAAGAGGAAACTATACTCTTAGGAGTAGGGAATAACAACCTTTGACAATCTTAATTCCACCAAATAATGCTACTAAACCTCCTAATCCTAAGGTTAGAAATGATCCACCTTCACCATAATCAAGGGATAATTAACCCTCCACTAGCAAAATAGGTTACAACATTGTGTAATACATGAAGAAGATAAAAGCAAACATCACTCTCCATGAACTAGCATAAATCACTAAACAAATGGATTTTATTTTTAAATCTCTTACATATAAGTGTTGTTAGCCCAAATGAAATAACTTAGTTAATACCAATATTGTAATATGTAAGACTACGGATAAAGTCCCATCATTTTTGCTTAAAATAAGAATTTTTGGTAAGAACCTTCATAATTATTTTGTAGATTATGGTCCATCAGTGAATTTTATGCCTATATGTGTTTGCAAGAAATTAAGATTGGTTAATGTGAAATTAGATAAAGTGGTAGTTTGGTTAGACAAGTCTTAATAAAGGTCATAGGTGAGTTAATGAATGCCCATATATAGTTACAATTTGAGCCAAGGGTGAAATAATATAAAGACATACAAGTAGTTGAGATACCAAAAGTATATGGCATGTTATTAAGTATAAATTGGTCAAGATCACTCAATGGATATATGGAAATTGAATTTTCCCACATATGGGTACCATGGAGAGGAGTGTAAAATCAAATTAGAATTGATAGGGAGACAAACATGAAATTGATGATAACATAATAAAATGTAATCAATGAACAATTTAATTTCACTTCTATAGATGTAGGTGTCTATACCTTATCAACCAAACTAACAAAAAATAAAAGGCCTGATCATGATCCAAATTTCGATAAGTGGTCACTATATTTAGATGGAGTAAAATCTAAGAAATGAGATGGGGTTTACATTATTCTTATTGATTAAAATGATGAGAAACATGTTGTATCATTTAGATTATAGTTTACTTGTACTAATAACATGACAAATTATAAAGCCTTCGTAGCTTGTAATTAGATTTTATGTCCATCAATTAAGTGTCTTTAGTGATTATGAGTTGGTCATCAATTAGGCACATTAAAAAATTTAAATGAACAATTTCTTATTTAAAGAAGTAAAAACATCATTCTTGGGATATAATTGAATCTTTTAATGTTTTTAACATTTAAAACATTCCTAGAGTTGACAATGCCATGGCATATTCATTAGTCATCTTAGCTACTAACCTCATTCCATTAGATAAAACTGACTTGTAAATATTTTTAGTAAAATTAGTTTTTAATCCCTCTATGCCCAATAATGTTAATCATTTACACTTTTTTTATGATGACAAGAGAATTATTTATTTATTACCTAATTCCAACACTTTCAATAGACATGTAATTGAAGAAGAAGAAGAAAAACTTGATTTTGAAGAGCAATAATATAATTCTAATGGAGTAATTTAGCCAAAATATAGTCATATCCTAAAAGGAATGCTATCATTAGAGATATTTTTTGACTTAGACAACATATCATATAAATCATAAAAGAATCTTAGGCTGAGTTAAGAGTCAAGGATTCTCAACATGGGAAATCTAGACAAACATAAAAACATGGTGATTGGACCTGAATACAGTAAATAAAGAGATGAAATCATTGAAGAAGATGTTGTGTCAATATCAAGATATTATAACATGTATCTAAAATTACCTAAATTTTTTGACCCTCATATTATGACACATAATATTACATTGAAGCCTGACCAAAGACCCTTTAGGCAGCTTTAAATGTCAATGAATCCTATCTTGGAGCCACTCATCTTGAAGGAAGTCTAAAATACATTATCAGATGGAATTATCTTCCCTATACACCATTCAACTTGGGTAGAAAACCTAGCACATGTGAGGAATAAAATTAGATAAATATTACTTTGTGTAGGTTTCATAAATATCAATCATGTAGCAAATAAAGATCCACTGCCTTCACTTGATGAAGTCATTCAACAAGTTAATGGTTATTAGATGATGTCATTTTTAGATGAATTATCAAAGTTATAATTAGATATTAGAGGATAAATTATAAATTTCCAAAATAACATTCACCACCAAGTGGGCACCTACACCTATCAAAAATCCCCATTCAGTTTACTTAATGCTCGTACCATATTTTAATGAGATTTGGACACTCCTTTCAAAGGTATAGTTGGTAAGTAGATAGTAATATACATGGATGACCTGAAAGTATTTTTGAAATGTAGATCATATCACTTGATTCATCTAGAGAAGGTCTTCAAATGTGACAAAAGGTTTGTATCATTTCTTAACCCCATCAGATGTGTCTTCTATGTGATTCGCTTCTAGGTTAAATTATCACCAAGGAAGGTATGTTAATTGACCTAGATCAAGTTAGTTATATTTCCAATATTCAACTACCAAACAATAGGAAAAAAAATGAAATAATTACTTGGTAAGATCAATTTTGTACAAAAAAATTAGTTTTGGTTTCACTAAAATAACTAAACCATTGAATGCCATGTTAAAAAAATGATCTAAGATAAAATGGATACTTTTTATAGGTGGGAATTTCAAGATATTAAGAAAAAGAAAGAGAAACCCAAAGAAGGGTCAGTGGACATAAGAAAGATAAGTAAGGTAAGGATTAAATACCTAGGGAGTCCGAACAGGGCTTTCAATAGTAATAAGAAAGGGGCCAATAAGGATACTGACAAGAAAGGAGATGAGACTATCAAGGAACATGATAATATAAAAAAGTGCCTCAAAGGTGCTTCCAAGAATATTGGCTTTGATAAAATAAACCTTGAATGGTAGGGGCACAAAAGGCTGCAAGCTTCACAAACTAAAAGAGGGGAGAAGAAGATAGTCAATGTGAAGAATGACAATGAGGAGTTGGATGATTGTAGCTTTGAGAAGGAAAAAACTAGAGAGAGAAAATGCTCAGATAGGGCCTAAGAAATAGAAGGAGAAGAATTAAATTAAAACCATAGAGAAAGGGGAGAAAACTTGGGTTCAAAAGGATAAGAATGAATATTTTAATCAACTTGTTAATTCCCTCAAAGGAAAGGAGAATGTATATAAAATAATTGAAGAACTTGATCTCCAAAAAGATATTATGAGGTGGTTCATGTGGGAAATGTCAAGTTTTAAAATTAAGATGAATTTCATTCAATAGGGAAAAAAATTATATGAATCCTTGGCTAAAAGAGAGGAGGACATATAGATCCAAACACTGAGCTTCAGAGTGAATTTACTTGAGCATGCTAATGAAAATCTTTAGAACAGAATAAATTTCTTGGTTAATTGTAGTAAGGTTGTAATGAATTAAGGTATACAAAACATGGAAAATCTTAGGGCTCACCTCAGAGATTTGTTTAAACCCAACCATATAGGTAAAGGAAAGGACATCATGGGCCAAAACAACAATGCCAAACACAACATTGACTATGAAAGCTTATTGACACAAATAGATATGAATATAAACAACATGAAGGCATGCTGGGAAGATATATCTAGGAGTCTAGAGTAAGCTAGTTCCTAATATGTTTTGGGATTATTTTAAAGATATATTATAGCTATTTATATTTTATTTTCTTGATTATTTTTCTAAAGGGATGTACTTGCCTTTTGTTCCTTTTGTTGTTGATTTACTTCTAGGGTTTGGGGACCCTAGCTCAAAAAACTCCCCCCACCCTTTAACCTTAATAAAAAAAATATATTAATAGTGAAATTATGCAAGCTCTAATGTTGGTTATCCAAGATTGAGCTAAATATTTCTATCTTTGCTCTTTTACATCTGATCATATAATTATAATTATGTTAACACAAAAAAATGAAGATGGAGAGTACCCCATAGCCTTTATGAGTACATATTTAAAATAAGCTATACTAAAGTACCCAATGTAAAATAAATAATCATATGCATCAGTGAAGGTATTTAGAAGGTTTTGTCAATATATATTGAGGGAAAAAAGTACATGCCATAGTTCTAGACCCCACAATTAAGCAAATTCTAAGATAGAATGAGATGGGTGAAAGGAGATGAAGTTGGGTTACTAAGCTTTAAGAATATGACATCGAAGCAAAATCTTAAAAATTTGTACATGGTCAAGGTTTATCCAAGTTAATTTCAGAAGTGGATCCCATCATCTCCATTATGGAAGTTAATGAATATGATGTTCAATTTGGTTCAAGGTATGATTCAATTTCACATTATTTGCTTTATGGAAAACCACCAACCTATTTTGATATAACATAGAGAAGAGCTCTAAGGATGAAAGATATATTCTATATGTTTTAAAGAGGAGTTTTGTAACACAAAAATCATGAAGAAATTTATTTGAGATGTTTGTCTAAGGAAGAAACATAAGAGGTGATGAGCTCATTTCATGATAAATTAGGAATTGGTCATCCTTCCAGTAATGTCATATCACACATAATTCTTATATTAGGTTATTATAGACCAACATTATTCAAAGATGATTATACACATGTGAGGACTTTTCATTCATGTCAGATCTTTGTTATGATTAAGTAATGTCCTTTTACTTAGTGGGGTCTAGACTTCATTGGAGTCATAAATCACAACTCATCAATTGGTCATAAGTTCATTCTCACCACCATCACCTATTATAAAATTTGGAATAAAGTCAAAATAACAAGGAATAGTACAACTAAAGAAGTTGTCACATTCTTGGAAGTATACATTGTAGCTCATTTTATAACTCCTCTTTCTCTTTTTATTACAATGGACCAACCTTCTAATCAACTAAATTGACTGAGTAGGGTTATCAAAATGTAATTATGCTAAATTTTTCCTCAAACTATTATCCCTATGGTAATTTCTTGGAAAAGTCAACAAACAAGAATTTTACAAATTTGATGAAGAAAACAATTGATAAAAATCCATGAAATTGGCATGTGTTACTCAAATATGCTCTATGGGATGACATAATAAGACAAACAAATATTGAATAATTCCCTTTTCTTTCTTGTCTATGAAGTGGAACCAATTTCACCAAAGCAATTTAAAAAACACACTTATCAGTTCATATAAGAATACATGGAAGTAGATCCAGGAAGTCAATTTAGATTATTGGACCTAATCCAATTAGATGATAGGTGAGATGAAGCTTTATAAAGTTTTAGCAAATCTTAGGTAGTTTTGAAAAGATCGACTTATTGAAAAGAACAAATGAAATACTTTTGTGTTTCATATTTTATCTTATTATGGGATAATGCACATGAGAGAAAGGGTTAACATACTAAATTCAATCCTTTATATATTGCTCCTTACCAAGTATTTGATATTTTAAGACAAAATGCATTCAAATTGAAAGATATCCAATGTAAGGACTTTCCACTCCCAGTTAACAAAAAATACTTAAAACATTACTTCATGGATGTTCCATCTAATATTGTGTCCTAGTAAATATACCAAAGTTATTCTAAATTTATAAGTTCTTGATCTTCCTCCATATATTCTTGCATGAAATTGTATGTAGGTAACTTGAGGGTGATAGTATATAGTTTTTGTTTTTTTTAGCTAATGTTTCCTACTTTGTTGTTTTCTTTTGTTATTTTATTTTATTTTGTTTGTTTCATGTGTTGTTTTTTTTCCCTCCTTGACTTTTTTAATTTTGGTTTGTGTTTGACCTTTTGGTGGTGTGTAGTATGCCTTTCAAAAAGATTATTAGATGTATTCACATGCTTATTATGAGGAGTCAATTCCTATAAGGATAGTCTTGGCCTTCTTGCATATTGTTTCTTCCATTTTCATGAGGAATAGACTGTCAACATGATAAGATAATCAACATAATAATAAAATCAACATGATAAGAGAATCATATTTTGAAAGAATAAACAACAAAATTTTAGAAAATAGTATGCTAAATCAATGTTGTGTCACTATTCTCCCATATGTGAGGAACTTCAAAGGGTTGACAATAAGGTGTGGGATTTTTTTTATTTTTTAGAAATTAGAATGTGAATAACCCTTGAATAGTTACATAAGATGCTATAATTTTATTTGTGCATATAAAGTATCCAAAATTATCCAAATCAAAAAAATTAATTGTTTTAGATAGGTTTAAATTGCTTTATGTGAATGCACGAGATATAAAAAAGAGAATAAATGATCAATTCAACACATAATGATGATCTTAGACACCTATTAAACTTAGTATGTCACATATTGAATAAGACTTTAGTGTTTTCATTTTATGGGTTTGTCTAAAGGATCAATTTGTGGTTTTATGAATCTTGTATGAGTTTTATGATTTTCATTCTAGGTTATAAATATTGAGCAACATTCTCATTGAATAATTTACCATTTTTGGGGTCCAACGCGCCCCATTATTCGATATCTTACATGGGGACACTCTTGCTTTATAATAGTTGTTTTATTTTTTATACTTGCATTTTAATATAACTTCATTTATGAATGCTACCCAAATTATAAATATCACATTCCATTTTCTTGATATTTAAGTCATGATATACCATGGTTTTAATGCTTATGACATAAATTCATTTACGATTTGATCATATTTGACTAGATAATCCTTGTCAAAAAGATAAATCAAATATGATCTCTTGTATTATCGAGTTATTCCCTCATTATCCTAGCTAAAAGCATTTTCCATTAAAGTATAAACTAGGTCATTATATCTATCATTTATTCAAGAGGTTTTGTATGGAAACATTTTCATTATCATTCAATGTTGATTTTATCCACTTTATTTTAGTTAGATACCTACCTATTCAGTCCTAATTTAAATGATCATGTTATTGATTTAAAATTTTCATTTAGCTATTAAAACATTTTATTTCATTTATAATGATGCATATTTTCTCTAAATCTTCATTTAAAATCAAGGTTTACTTACATTTTGGATTTACTTATAACAAATTTCATTTTGAGTCCAAACAAATTTGTAATTCACCTAGTTTTAGAATAGTAATTACATGCTTTATTTGTATTTATTTATTCATGCTTAGATGGATTTTGGTTATTAACT
Organism: Torreya grandis; assembly: GCA_037957365.1. Lineage (NCBI taxonomy): Eukaryota > Viridiplantae > Streptophyta > Pinopsida > Cupressales > Taxaceae > Torreya > Torreya grandis. The sequence goes on along the minus strand of JARHVA010000015.1, from coordinate 5,835,979 downwards.
AACCTACTAATTATTTCTTAAGTCTAATGTTGCCTTTTCTTTGTTCATAGAGATGTTTCAAAAAAAATTGAGGTTTTGAGATTGTGCCATGTGGCATCACCTCAGAATCATAGAACCTTAGAAGCTTAGAACCTCAAAAGCATGAAACTTTAGAAGAATGGAATCTCAGAAGCTTAAAACCTTAGAATCATTAAGGTATTATCCTAGCATCCTAGGATTGAAATAATGATGTAAATATCCATGCCTCTAAGGGCTCAAGACTTTACCATATGGAATCACCTCGTAAGCCTGAAAGTATTGAGGATTGATAATATAAAACTTTAGATCTTGAAGCATTATCAATATTATCCTAAGACCATGTGGACAAAATAAACATACCCACCAAATCATTAAGATATTTGGACACCAAGCAAAATCCACATGGATGTGATGATGATAAAGGTAGACAGTGAGGTAAATCCCATAAACGCTGACAAGCTTCTAGGTAGAAAAGTGTGACCCGAAGGGCAAAGCCATGAATCTTAGCAAAGAAGTAGAGAAGAGCTGGAAAGGTGACAAGTAGTATAAAAGTAGACATGTAAGTGTCCCCTTCAGTGATAATAATGTTGATTGTCTACATAGGAAAAAAAGAGCTAAAAATTGATGGCCGGGGCAAAGACCAAGTGACAACTTATTTCTAATTGGAAGCAAATACATCAAGTAGAGGAGAGTAGGCAATTATAGTTTATAAACATAAGCATTTTAGATCATCTATAACATAGAGTCATTTGAGAATAACTTTCATCAAATATATGATGAGTTGATCACAAGATAAAATGAGAATGGAGATGGCAATAGCCAAAGTATTGACAAAGATCTAGGTAAAATAAGAGGCCAAATTTGAGAAGGTTGTTCACAACTACAAGGTAGAATTGATCGAATGGACAGGGATATCAGTAGGTTCATCAAGAGGATTGAATGCATATATTTATATAATGGGATTACATGTTGTTCCAATATTGTCTATCATAAACATTTAATAAATAAATGATCTTATTTAACACAAGTTATGATAACTTTAATATAATCATAATAAATTAGGAATGAACAAAGCTAATTCACGGACAAACAACTCAATCATTGGGATTGCTCCAAAAGGAGGTGGATACTTATCATTAGGTTGATAAATAATCAATGGAATAAATTGAATACCTGAGAGTCCCTATTGATGATTGGATCTTGGAATGTGTTGGATATCGGATCCACTTCCATCCTAGGAGTTGTATCTAAAATTGTGGCATGACTAGATTGGTCATATCTTTTTTTTTATGTGTTATCATAAAATACTGATCTCTAATAAGTTATTTAAGTTTATGTTTAGATAAAAATAATTTAATTTATGGTTTTTCATCATAGACATGATGGATTATCCATGTCTATATAACCAACATTACTTGCCATTGTAAGTTTTGGTGTATTTGGTCTCAAAATACTATGATAATGATGCCAAGATTACACCTATTATTCCACCATACTTTTTGGGATTTGATTATCTACCAAGGTCAACACAATTGAGTACAAAAAATCCATTGAGTTTGAGCCATAATTTCACCTTCCCTTCATACTAGGTTTTATCTTGATGGTTTTCCAAACATCTTGGTTTGAGAAGTGATCTATGCAAAGAAGTTTCTTGATATTGTTGGTGTGAAAGTGGATATACAATTATATTGTGTAACAGTTAGTTTATTTAGATTTAAGAGCTCATTTGTTTTGTTTTGAATCTTATATTAGTCATGGTGTGTAAATAGTTTTAGGCTTATATATTAGTTTTCCTTTGAATAGAGTTCTAGATTTCATGTTCACATAATTTTCCTTGAGTCTTACTCATTGTGGTGTTTCAATTTGTGCAATAACTAGATTTGATGCCTAATGATTTTATTACAACTAACACTGATCTAATTTTTGAGTATTGGAAGACCTATCTTAATCAATGGATTAATCTCTTTTCTTCCCTACTCTCTCTGTCTCTTTTACATTTTTTAATGAGAAATGTGTAGATAAAACAATTTTATCACTTCCATGACAAATTACACAATGGAATGACTTCCTATAATTTCACATATTCTCTATTCAATTTATTTGTTCAATTATCATTCTTTGTTCAATTTTCAATTTCTAAATTCAATTATCATTCTTTGTTCAATTATCAATTTCTTTGTTCAATTATCAACTTATCTATTCAATTATCAATTTTCTCTATTCAAATCCTTCTTCTCTAATCAATTTGACAATTTTCCCTTATTCAATCACATTATCCTTCTCAATTTTAGTCTGATAATCAATTCTTTAAACTGTATTAATTAAATAGGTCCTTGATCTATTTAATTAATTACTATTCTAATTAATAATTTTCTTCTTGTCTCCCTCCAAAGGACATCTTCATGAAAAAAAGAATCTTGATATCCTAATAATATACCCTTGGGAGCACACTAGTAATTTAAAGAATTAATAATAAAAGGGGGTTATTATCCACCCCTCATTTTAGAAACAAGATGAAAGGCCCACTTTAGAGATCCATATGCTTTATTGGATAGGATTATCTATCCTTCATCTTGGAAACAAGATGAAGGGCCTGCCTTTGAGATCCATGTGCTTTATTGGAAAGGATGCTCCACCATTCATATTGGAAACAAGATGAAGGGACCACATTTATTCATATTTTTTATTTACAATGGGACATCCTCCAAATTTCATCTTGGAAAGAAGATGAAGGGCTTATATTCATCCATTTTTTGATCTTTGCAAACATCATCCTCCATCCTTCATCTTGATTGAGATGATGGGATCACATCATTGATACATGTGCACACTTTAGGAACCTTTAAAATTATTCATATTTATTTCAATATGAAGGGTTTTCCTTGATATTTATTTTATTTAAATATACCTCTTTTCAATACAATTCAACATGCTCAATTCAGACAACAAAGTGTTGTCAGATAATCAAGTCTCTTTATGCATCAAATATTCTACCCTTTTTTCAAATAAACATGGTCCATAGATTTAATGGATGTGTCTAACTATAATTTGGCATTGATAAATACCATCTAAATCTACATCTGAGTTACATCCCAACAAATACAAGTTACATTGAGGTTTGCATTATCTTTCTTTGAATATTTAAGCATTGTATTCTTTTTTATTTGTTGAACTCACAAGATCCTAGGTGTGTATTTTCATATTTACTATCACTTCATTTTGTGTTCTTGAGAACTTTGTGAAAATATAGATAATTCACATTCAATCGAAATATATGGCATTCCTGATGGGAAATATGTGTATTTTTGAATGATCCACCATTATCATATATAAATGTCTATGGAATAGCATAGAAAGAGACAATATGATTCAAAATGAACTTTGAAATTTTCTTACTGATAATATAATTAAGATGGATTTCCTCTACCCACTTTGTGAAATACTTAATTGTAGTAAGAATGTGCTTATGGCCATCAACATAAGTAGGGTTAATCTTACCAATGAGATCAAGTCCCTAATTTGGAAATGACTAAGGGATCATAATTGGTCGAACTGCATGGGCTAGAGTATGTATAATATCACCATGTTGTTGACATGGAAAAAATTTATTAACATATGCAATTGTGTCTACATATATAGTAGGCTAATAGTATCTAGTAATAATAATATTTTTAGCTAAGACAAAATTGCTAGTGTGTGAACCACAAATCCCTTCGTAAACTTCCCTAAGTGCTAACTCAGATTCTCCCATATTTAGACAATGAAGTAGAGTTCCATCATAGAATATCCAATAGAGTCTATTGCCAAGGATGGTATAATGGGTAGTGTTTTGAAGGAAATATTTGGTTTGGTTCAAGGATAAGTCAGGGGGATTAACTTGATCTTGAAGGTATGGATAGATATCATAATACCAAGTGGAATTGGGACCAATAATGACATAGATCATTTTGGTAGTTAAACAGGTATGCATTAGAATGAGAAAGGTTATCAATCATAAATGAATTATATTTGATATTTTAATCAATTTAAATCATGGATACAATAATATACATAGCATCAAAAAAATTATTGTTGACTCTTGGAACCTATTCAAACTAGATGAATTAAAATTTGAGTTTGAGCTCATCCACTAAAATCTTATAAGGTAACAATTTATCATATTTAGTTTGGTACTAATTGTGATTTGGTTGATAATAAGTTAAGAATCTCCATAGACTTGTAGATTTTGAATATTCCACTATATTTCAAGATGAATTCCAACAAGCAAAGCTTCATACTCAATAGTGTTTTTTATGCATGGGAACTAATGCAAAACGCCTTGGGAGTAATATCACCTTGTGGCATGATGAAAATTATTCCAATGCCTAATCCATGTGATATGAAAAATACATCAAAGAAAAAATTCCATTCCTTTACTTCAATTAGGATCATAATAGGCCCATATATAAAATGTAGTATCATTAGAGTGAAATCCAAAAGTAGAGCTTTGGCTAATTTATCAGCTAACACTTATCCTTTACAAGCTTTTTTATGTGTGTACTCTATGTCAAACTCACTGAGTAACATTACCCACTTAGTCATGTGAATATTTAAAGATTCCTTTGCCAATAGATATTTCAAAGGGTCTATTTTAGTAATCAACATCATTTTATTGTTAAACATGTAATATCTTAGCTTTTAAGTAGAAAATACTAATGCAAGAGAAGTTTTTTCCATATGGGTATAATTTTGCTCATAAGAAACCAATGTTTGACTTAGATAATAAATATATTTTTCATTTTTGTGATCATCACGTTGAGATAGGAGTACCCCCAAGGCACTATTAATTATAGAAATGTATAATAAAAAAGGCTTTTATGACATGGGAGGAACAAGTGCAAGAGAACTAGCCAAATATTACTTGAGATTTTCAAAGGTTTTTTTGACATTCTTCATTCTATTAAAAATCATTCCCCTTTTTCAAAAGATGGTTAAAAGGGTGACACTGATTAGCTAACTAAGAAATGAAGCATTGAATGGTCTAGATATTCCCTTATAGACTATGAATCTACTTCAAGTTAGTAGGAGGTGACATTTTAGTATTATCTCAAACTTTGGTTGGGTTAACTTCAATGCCTCCACAAGACATAATGAAGCCTAACAATTTTACAAACATAACCCTAAAGACACATTTCTTAGGGTTCATACGTACACTATATTTTTGGATCCTTTCAAAGATTTTTTGTAATACTATTAGGTGTTATACATGAGTCTTTGATTTTCCTAGAGTCAATGACATAATCTTCCATAATGTCATGCAAAAGATCATGAAATATGACTATTATTGCTCTTTGATAAGTGGTGTTAGAATTCTTAAATCCAAATGGTATGAATTGGTAATAGAACGTGCCCCATAAATTAGTAGAATCCATTTTATGTTGATCTTCAAGATTAATTTTAATTTGTTTATAGCCTAAAAAACCATCCATAAGAGATAGCATCTCGTAACCTACTGTTGAGTCCACAATCATGTCTATAGTCAACAATGAGAAATCATCTTTTGGACAAGCCTTATTTAGGTCCTAAAATATATATATATATATATATATATATATATATATATATATATATATATATATATATAGATGTGAATTCCTACTAGCTTATTTTTTATTGGTACCACATTAGAAATTAAATCTACATATAGAATAGGCTTGATAAAACCTACAAGCAACAACTTTTCTAGTTCAAATTTGACCAAGTGAGGAATATATGGATGCATCTCTCTTAAATTTTTATTGATCAGATTTATGTTTGGATGCATGACCAAGTGATGTAAAACTAATGTTGTATCTAGACCTAACATATCTAAATAATCCCAAGCAAATATGTCAATGATTTCTATGAGAAGGGAAATGAGCAATTCTAGTTCCTTTATAGTGAGAGACCTATAAAGCTTTATTATATTTGGATCATTAATAGTAGAAATGTTAACCTCTATTGTGTATTCCATAAGAAGTGTGTAACCATCATATATAATAGGAGTAAAATAAGGTTATTGATCATTAGACTCAAAATGTGAACTTTCATATGGAACCATATAGGAAGAATCAAAATAATTGCCTTCAAGTAATGGTCAATGAGCTACCAAGTGTGGATTCTCTAGAACGATATGCTCAAATTCATAATGATATTTAGGCTTGATTTTTGTACTAAATAAGCATGGACTTATGGACACCTAGGCTTCCTATGAAGGAGAGATAATTTGCCCATCTAATTACACCTGAGATAGGTTTTCACCAAAGGACATGTCTTTCTTTTGACTTTTTCCTAATCCCAAAGTGCCTTAGAAAGGTTTACACTTACGAATCTCAATGTTTAAATTTTATTTTGACTAAATAAATTCACATGCTCCCTAAAGTAGGCCATAGGTTCCAAATTATACATGAAGCCTTGCTTTTGATCACCTATATTGATGCCCTCTGTTAAGCCTATGAATTTGGCAATAGATTCTTTATTTTCAAATGTATCGAGAATGAGATCATAGTCTTGTTGTGACCAATCAATGAGGTTAAGATAATGCAGGGTGAGGAGAATGGTAGGAATAATATAATTTGTAAGGACATAATGGGTGTCAAATAGGTTAGTATTGGTGAGCTCATTATAAATACTATAAAAGGACTTTGTGTCACTACTAGGAACATCTTCATATAGTGCATAGGTTAAACCAATTTTAAGTTGTTTAGGGACTACCCTAGGTTGTTTCTAGCCTAAATATTATCTATTTAAATGTTTCATTGGAATAATAGGATCTAATTAACCTTTCTCTTTATCCCCTAGTCCCTTAAATTTATAAGCATTATTGACCATAATTTTATTGGGAATAGGATATTGTTTACTCTAAAAATAAGGATCTAGATCCTCATGGTATAACCATGACTCATCTTCTACCCTCAAATATTATTCACTAAAACCCTTTCCTAGAACAAATGGGAGAGGTTCTATAAAAGAGGATGTTGTACCTTTCTTGTGCCACTTCATCTTGGGCTAACCATAGGACTTTGGTTATATAGGTAGTGTTGAATATTTTAACAAGTCAAAATAGTTCAACACCCATATAGTAAAAAAAATTTATAGGGGTCTATTAGGTTCCTATAAGGTGTGTTATGGTGTTATTTGATGTCATTATGTGTGTCATCACCTTGGTCATAGTCAATTTCTTTCCTAAGTCATTATATGTCACCTAAGGGTCATTCTTGGGCCATTTATGAAGGTGGTACAATTTTATTAACTGTACAACTATTCCAAACTCCATTATAGCATCCCTATTGTAATTAAATGTTATATATGTTAGTTTCTAACTAAAACTTGCAGGTTCTTAACTAAAAATCAAGAAAACAACTGAAAAAGAAAGAGTTTTGATAGTTGTATAGTCAATCGAAGAGAGTGGAACACGAGAGAAGACTATGAAATGACCCTTAAGCTTACTTAACTCCATTTCAATGCTTTATCTGATTTTAAAGTGATAAAATGAAAATTAAACAATTTATCTTCTCCATCATTCCACTAGGAAAATAAAATTAGTCAATAGGTCTTTTAATGGTACGACCAGTAGGAGGACTTCTAGGTCAAATGATCTTTGTGGTAGATATAAAACTTAGTTTTATTCATTTTCAATGTTTGGATTTGGAAGAATGGTTTCTTATTCTTTATGAGCCATCCTTTAGAAGTTAATTGTCTTATTTTGAATGCTAAACCCCATACCCTATAGGTTTTCCTCTTGTATGAGTAGGTATGTATAATTTAATTGTTTAAATTGATTTTATAGGATTTTATATTCCTCATTTCATGTTTTACATCTTGGTTTTCATGTTTGGAGTTGATTTCATGAGCCAAATAGTTTAAGTTGTAGGTTGATGTCATTAGTGGACTAAAAGTCAAGTTTCACCAATTACAGAAGGTTTCTCTCTCTACAATGGTTCTAGATCAATGTGTGTTTTTTTATTCATGTATATAATGTCTTATTAACCCCATTTCCATCAAATATTACTATCCAAGACCAACATCATGAATGTTTCTATCAAGAAAGACTCACAGTAAGTTCTTGTAATGATTGTCATATACAATCAACTAAAAGAGGTATTTTTATCTTTGATTATGGTTATACAAATTTTATTAATAATATAAGGATTTTCAACACATTATTATATCATAATACAATAATCCAATCTTTCCAAATGACATATAACAAACTGTAACAGTTACTGCAAGCCCTAGACACAGTCATACTCCATTAATTTGTATCTATAGGTGTCATAGAAAGAGTTAATCACATTAGAACAAGGAAATTATCTGGTTTATGGTTTAAATTATTCATTTTAATAAGGTGAGGATATTAAATATGAATTATAAGGTCATATTCCATACATATAGCTCACATCTACATTCACTACCTTATCTACAACTATATCAACACTTATAGGAGACTGAGAACATTAGAATGGGAGTTTTAAAACCTATTTCAAATACTTAAAGGTGGTAAGTATTCATTTTTATACCTTGAGAATATCTAAAAATGGTTTCAAGCCTATATATCATGCATACTACCTATATTCATAGTCACTACCTATTTATTGAGATGTCCACCTACAAGTGGCCTTACATAGAGACTTGAGCATGGTCACAGAAGAGTTTGACATGATTTGAGACCTTCATTAGGTTTAAGAAGTTTGATAATTCTATATGAACATGTTTGAGGTCATTTAGAGGTAGGAAGACTTGAAATCCATCTTCAAGATTGAAGGATGGTGTTTTAGGGATAAGTTCCCCAAAAACTCCAAAACAAAGCCCTAGGCACTTTTGATGCCATTATATAATGGTGTAGAATGAAGTCCAAATAAGTATATATGATTACATAATGAAGCCCTATCCTAGGGGATATTATTTTATCAAAGGATGGGATAATTTTGTTTCAATATGTGGTGATTAGGAGGCTTCAAAATCATGAAATTGTTCACTATAACTTTTTAGTGTTTTCTACAGTTGTTAAACCTCAAATGACTTTACACTCCAAAGTAGTAGTGCAAGAATATACATCCATGTAAAATGATCTCATTGGAGTAATAAGACACTATTCATATAAGTAACTTGGAGATAATTTGGGTTGTAATATTTTTATCTATACTACCATGTACATGTGTGACTTACCCTCCAAAAGGCTCACCTACAGTTGATTATAGGTACATATTTACAAGTTAATAAGTGAACCTTGGTTAATAGGTATGTAAATGAAAAAAATTGCTAAGGAGAGTTGATTCTAAGGCTGCAAAGGATACTATGAGGATAGGTATAGAGTAAATATTTGAAACACACCTATAGGACTCCCCTCTTACTCCAAGATAGTCAACTACAACTGACTATGACATGATAGTGAGCTAGAATAAGGGATTTAGAGTATGTCATAACATGAACATGACATGAATATATCTAAATGAGTTTGAGGATGAACTTGGGGACTCAAATAATGTCTTTAATCATTTTATTAAGTTCTAATCATTCAATTGTATACCTATAGGTGTCACTTTCTAAGCAAGAAAGTATAGTCATAGTTGACTATCAATTAGACCAGTCAAGAGAGGATATACAATGTAGAGTGATGAAGTGTGTTACGAATGATAAAAAATGTAATATGATACTATACATCTCAATATACTTTCATAATATATAAATATGGTAAGGAAAGGTTTCAAGGACAACCTACAATCCACACACATGTATAAAACCTGCACAGTCAACATTTTCATGAGTCTAACTTAGGTTTCGAGACACTTGGGGGTGCTAAAGATGTGATTAAGCCATGAAAATTGGCACAGAGGGTCCCCACCAGTTCCTTAAGCCCATCATATATTCACCTTTTTTGAGGTAATAAGGGAAGTTCCCTCTATTTTGTCTCAGACATAGGGCACTCCCCAAGGGTGCAAATCTATATGTTTAGAGGAAAGAAGATGATAATGTGAGATAGAGGTTGATGAGACATTGAATTAATATGTTGAGAGTTTATTTAGACATGAAATAACATGTATAAGGATTCAAATGGGATAGAAACATGTCAATGTGGTCCAAACTTATAGGTATGTAGTCCAATCCTTTAGGTCTAGTTTAGGACTAAAGCCCAATTGAAGGGTCAATACCATTTATAAAGCTATAGGAGAATTCCAAGGAATTCGTAAACCTCCATGAGGAGTTATAAGGTGTGTTTGAGCTATTTTAATTTTAATGAGACCATAGGGAGGCCACATTTTGACTCATGCCAACTCAAGCCTGTATAGAATGGAGAAAGGAGCTTGAGAAGCTAACTTGAGAAGCTCACACCAACATGGATGCTTAGCATGGGAATATAAGTAGTTTAGGGAAAATAAATCAGGTCTTTAATAATTTTCTTGTGTAATTTATTTAGGGTTCCAATGTCAAACCTGTACAAATAATCCTTAGAGGGCAAAACAACTCTAAACCCTCTAAAACCCTTTCTAGTGACCCAATTCAGAAAATGAAAGAGGAGAGGCATCCATTAGAGATATAATGGCTTGGTGACTGATTAAATATTATAGATGACTCTTAATTTATCCTTCCCATCAACCTAATTTATTCCCTACTTATACAAACAGGGTGAAAAATGGTTTTTTAAACTATTTTTGGTGTCTTATAGGTACAAGAAGGTTTCAAAGGATGAAATCAACTTTGGGAGAGATATTAGGACTTAATATAACTTAAAATTTCCATTTAAAGCTTCAGATAAGATCCTAAGTGCCTCTGATAACATCTTTATCTCAACCAATCAAAATTGGCATAGTGAACACGCAAGTGAGAAGGTGAAAACTCTAAGTGGGAAACCTTATAAGGTCTACCTGATGGATATAAGGGAATTAAAGATATTAAAAAGTGTCATAGACTCATATTTATGGGTTGTATTGTAAAACTAAAGACAAATTTGGTGCCAAGTGTAAAGAGTGATTGAAAGAGGAGTTATTTGGACTGTAGGCAATGATAACTCACGTCTAGAAGAATCCTAATGATTAGGGACACCTATAATACATGTTAGATAATGTTTATAACTACTCACTCTTATTTCAATAATTTAATCTATCCTTATTATATTATGGAGTGTTCCAAGGAGTTCAAATGATGAAAGAATTTTCTAGGCAAGCAAATGAAGAGCCCTACGCCATATTTTATGAGTTTCATGCCTTTGAGGGACATTTTTACAAGTAGACATTGCATTATTTATTATGTATTTATCTCTCATACATGTGTAACTAATCCTCTCATCTTGACACATGTTCTAGTGACTCTTGGACTTCATTCTCACCTCTCATCTCTCAAATTCTATAAGTACTAGCCATTTTGGCTCTTGTAGAGAAATTCCACTCCATGTATGGTGAAGACCTGATGGATTGATATTTTACTTTACCTTTGAAAAATAAATTCAAATTTTGTTTTGATTTCATGAACATTATTCTAAGTGTGCAAAGTGATTTATGGTGATTTTTAAGTGATAATCTTTTATCCTTACTTCTCCTTATCATCTCATGTTTGTGCAAGAGTTCCTATTCTAATAGGTCATATAGAGTGTAGATAGTGTGTTAGGATCCTTTCAAGTGTTAAATTATTCTTAGAGTGTGAAATATTCCATCTAGTTTACTTATCTTATGTTATCTCATGCATATCACATCTATGTTAAAACACTTATGTTAGAACCTCTTAAGACTTTGAAGCTAGTTTGTAGGTCTTGTTTCTTAGTGAAAGAAATATGATGGTTTTGTGTAAATACTTCTAGTGTAAAACCCCCTTAGAGAAGTTTCATTTCATGTAAAATTCTATCTCTTTTCCCATAAGAAATTAGTTAAGTAGTTGATTATTACTTTAAGGCATATTCAAGGAGCTAGCCCTTAAACATACAGGTCTACTTCTATTATAGGTAAACCCACCTACCTAGAAGTTTCCCATGTTGCCCAAATCTAGAGGAGGCTTGAATACCCTCCTATAGGGTACGAGATTTGGTGATAATGGGTAGTTTATCCACATTAAAATCATCCTCCATTTTATATGTTCCTAGACCTTTTTCAAGAATTTTAAAATGGGAAGAATTCAAGGAGGGGAAAGGTGTTGTAGATGAAGAAGCAAGAGTGTTAGGATTGACATAAATAGATGGTAGTGGCTCAAAGATCACTTGTTGTACTTTTTAATGCCTTGTGTTTTGGTGTGTTGTTTTATTCCTTAGTTTCCTTAATTTAGTACATTATGTTTTCCACTTAAGTCTTGATTATTCATATCATGATTTTGAGTTGTGAATAGTTTTATCTAAATTAAAATTGATTTAAGTGAATTATGTTATACATTTGAAGCTTGATTATCCATATCTTATCTTAAGTTGTATACATTTACATTCTGAATTCAAATTATTATGCATTTTGACGAATGAATATTATCATGATCCTTCCTAGATTATGAATACTGTTATGTGAAATATAAAATCAAGTTTTAAATAGTTCACATTATAATGTCATCAAATAAATTACATATATATCCATTTGACCTAATCATCCAAACTAAAAAATCATCATGATTATAAAGTTTATTTGTCACATCAAGTACTATAAGCAAGAACATGTCTAAATAAAGAACATAACAAATCATGTCTAATCTATGATCAGGAGACATAAGTAAATCAAAATAAAGTAATGCATGAGATAACATAGAATATCAAAATTATCATATGTATATCAAGGTGATCAATGTCATATGTATATCAATGTGATAAATGTCCATACACGTTGAATGGGGTATATACATAAAAAAGGAGATTAAAATTATAAACTTAAACCATCTTATTATGTCATGAATACATAAAACACATATCATAAATCAAAATACAATTAAAACATCTCCAATATATTCAAATTTGACTATGATTGTCTCTTTTGGACCCCTCTCCCTGCTATCCATATTGAGAGTTCTTTCCTCTCCTTTATGGTGGTGGCAAAGGTGGTGTTAAAGGACCCATGCTATTTTATTATGGTATAGGCTATGACATTAATCTAGATAAATAAAAAGACCTATGTGATCAGGATGATTCAGAGGATGACCATTATTTTACCCTTTAATCTAAGAATGTCAGTATCTTGATAACCTGAGGCACTAATGCCTTATATAAGGTCTTATAATATGAAGAATAATCCTTAGCCTTAAATTTCTTATCATAAATAGACATCATGCCTCTCTATGTGGTTGCCTCTCTAGCCTCATCCCTTTCTATCTATAATCTAGCCATGGTTACCTATAGCCTATCCCTCTTAAACCATGTTGAATCTCACTTTGCTAGAGTTATATCTCTCTATGATAAACTTAGGAATATACCTATACCATGATATCCCTCTCTGATTTGGTCATGTATCTCTTTGACCTCAAGATATCCCTCTCTATGTCATCTATCCCTAAATCTAGAGCATCTTGGATATCTCTACCCCTAATATCAACATCTTTGTCTAATCAACAACTATTTGCTCATGTGTTAAGGATAACTATTGGGAGTGCCCATCTAATATGGACTATAAACTTGCAAGCTCTATCTCATAAGGACTAATCTCCTATCTCAATCTATCAATGAGTGCTTGGGCCTCTACTGATACTAAAGGCCTAGAAGAGCTTCCCTATCTAGCATCCACAATTGAATGTCTACATTGGGAAAATTTTATCTTTTCCACATCTATCATCTCCATAGTAATAAAAATCTCCACCTCCTTCTCTACATACTCCACCTCCACATCATCACCCTTCTCTATCTCAACATCTTCTAGATCTTCCTCTCTCTCCATATCTCTCCTCTCCACTACTATGAGCATTCTCGACACCTGTACATTATCTCCACACTATGAAATAGTCAATCTCAATGGGTGATGTTAAACCTTCCATTCTATAGAAGCCTTGATTACAATAGTGTTTATGGCCCACCTATTGTAAAAAAGTTCACTAGGTTAGATTTTGTGCTTAGTCATGCACTTAGCTATCAAACCAAGTCAGTTCTAGACTTGATATATCTAGGCATAAGCATAATAAAGTCTAGTTCACAACATTTACCACATTATTATACTAGAATCAATTTCACACAAGGTGCAAGCCTTGTGTACTCACCCAAATTACAACAAGAAAGGGATCTAGCTTGTTGGGTGAATATTTTGTCATCAACTAACTGATGACAAAATGGGTATATCAACCACAGCACAGGGAGATTTATGACATGAAAAGTGTGGGTTTATCAAATATAGATGAGGTAAATCTCTCCTCTCATCAAGGGGAGGTTCCCTATGAATATTTATATGTTATATGTATATATATAAGTAAGCAAAAAATAATACTCAGGGTAGTATAACAGCATCCACCTCTCTTTTTTCAGAGGTGATGTCCAAGGAACAAGAGAGAGAAATCTTGGTCGTTGGCTAAAAACATTCCTCTTCTTTCAAGAATGGTATTTAGCCTATAGTAGAAAATGCCTTGAAGTAGGTAACAAAGTCTACAAGGAAACCTACATAAGCACAAAGTCTTCCTTTGTCTCCTTCGTCGATTCGGAATACACGTAACCGTAGAGTGAAACGAAGCACAAAGTCTTCACCTGAAACTACAAAGGATAAAAGGATCACCAAGATAAAAGTAGTTCAAAGTCTTTCTTCTATCTTTTAGAAACATCCTTAGATAATATCAACACACACTTTGCTTATTAAATCAAACAGATAAGAGATTACCAGGAAAGAGGACATAAGAACCACTTCCTAAATAACACAAATTACTTCAACACAAAGTCTGAAATAAAATTGTTTCTCATTCATTCGATAAAATATGATTTACAAGTTGAGCACAAAGTCTCAAGAAGTGTCTCAATTTCATTAGAGATTTTGCTCTCAATTATCAGAGATCCATTTACAAAAGAGGTCCCCTCTATATATAGGGAGAAACCTTTTAAAATTAAAAAGATTAAAATATAAAAATATCTTGGTCAAAGATGAGTCATCTTTGACTTTTGAGATATTTTTCTAGATTTTTTACATGTAATTACATATTACAAAATTACATGTGAAAATGTCCCAAGTCAATTACAAAGTGCATTCTGAATAAAGCATGGAAGAACAGCTTCAATCTTTATTTTCAGTCTTCTTCATTGTCTTCAACTTCTTCAGAGAAACTTCAATGATCCAGAAGAACTTTTGTTGAAAAGACGTCGATGAAGAGGGATATTTTAGAGAAACTGTAGTAATAATCATGATTGTGCGATTAGGGGAAAAAATAGCAATCTGGTAAAACTGCATATTTGATGATCACGATTAGGGAAACGCACTTAAAAAGGCTGAGGTGAGGCAGGTCAGAAAGCAAAAGAAAAGGGGAGCGTGTGTGGAAAATGGAAGGAATGAAGATTTCTCTAGAGTTATAAAAATTAGAGAAAAAGATGTAAGGGCAGAAAAATTTGTTGTCCTGGCATGTGGGAAGGCCTCCATGCACAGGTGACAAAATTTGCTGCTTGTGCCTTGTGAGGTGGAAAAAAGGCACAGGTAGAAAATTTTGCCACCCATGCATGCCAGCAGGAAAAGGTGTAAGGGCGGAAAAAATTTCTGCCCTTGCACTCAGGTGTAATGGCAACAAAATTTTCCACCCCTACACCTGAGTCAAGCAGACCTGCATCGGAGGCAAAATTTGATGCTAGTGTAAGAGAGGGGAAACACATGGCTAGGGCAGCAAATTTTGCCACCCTTATAGGTAGAAATCCTTAGAAGAGAAAGGAGGGTGGCAGAAATCACCACCCTGACATAGAGGAAAAGGACAAAGGGTGAATGGGGAGAAAGGGAATAGAGGAACTCGGGGATGCATGGGTAGCAAAATTTTTTGCTCCTGCATGGAAGAACCAAAAGATGCAAGGGCGGTAGAAATTGCCACTCTTGCATGACAGATACAAGGGTGGCAAAAAATGTTGCCTTTACATAGAGGATGTAAACACTTGTCACGTTCCGCTGAGCCATAACAAGACACATGACGTATTCCACTGCACTTTGTCTTTTTCCATCAGGTGCTTTTCCATAAGCTTTTCTCTTCAGTCGGGCTTTTCCTTTGCTTTCTACTTTTGTCTTTTCCATCTTTGTCTCTCTCTATTGTGATTTGAGCTATCGGGCTATCTTTCTAGCCAGTCGCTTGGACCATGTTGAACCTTGAACCCGTCAATTGAACTGACTAATTAAACCAACTTTAGTTTAATGGTTCAATGGTTCAATCTTGCATTTAGATCCATCTTTTTGTCTAAGTCTTTTGTTCTTTTGCACCAAGCGCATGGAACCAACTTGGTCATTGAACCCATTGAACTTTTTAACCAAAGTGGTTCAAAGTTCAATGGTTCAAGCCTAAGTCCTTTATCATTTACCAATTGAAATCCTTTTGATTAAACCAAGGTGTTGAACCAATCTTGGAAATGACTAAGTGTTAGAAGCTTGTTCTTTTGACTGAAGTCACCTACAGAAGCTTTTTTAACCCATTGAACCTGCTAATCTCAAGCATGTTGAGTCCGTAGAAACATATCTGTAGCTTTTGTAGATTTAAGTCTGCAGAGTCCATAGATTTATGAAAAGCTTGAAAAATAAATAACATGAATGATCAAAATAATTTTTGAGAAGGGAAGAGATAATTTTTGCCCTGTAAGACCAAAATAGCTCGTGTTGTTCCAAAAATGAGTGACATTTTGGGGAACAATAGCTGGCTCCAGTTGGGGAACTTCCTTCTATTGTAAGAATCGATTAAAGGGAGTAGAATATAGAATCTCCAGTGCCTTGAAGTGTGCCATTGCGTTATGGATTCATGCTACCCAAAAAGAAAGGATCCAAAAAATGAAAAAAAAACACAAAATAGAACTAAAGACTACACAGATATACATATGTACAAATGATCTTATCTGATGCCTCAAGATTTGAAGCACTTCAAATGCCACCCACTGTGAGATAGTGAAAATGGTGTGCCATCCTGATAAACTAGCAAGAAACCATTTTGTCCCCAAAAATGGTGATGGGTGAATGAAACTCTCCACCAGGAATTGAATCTCCTGTGTCTTCCTCTTGGTTCTCTTCTCTTGCTGCCCCTTGGCAAGACTTGGTTTCTAGTTCAAGAACCATGAATCTTGGTTCTCCTATGGAGTCCCTTTTTCTAATTCTAATGGGTAGTAGCCTGGTCTATTACCATAATTTATTGTTCAAATAGTTTAGTCTAGCACATGTCTTGATTGTCCCCTTCAGATGCCTGGCAAACCACCGGCTCATCATCTCCTTTATCTCGAGTAGCTCCCCATTTGAGTAACAGAGATTCATACTCAGCAGTGTTATTGGTGTTGTTCAACTGCAACTTGTGTAAAGAAGGAAGAATATCCCCCTTAGGAGATATCAACACCAACTTGGCCCCAGCACCTATAGAGAAATTGCTGCCATCCATTTCCTGGATCCAAACATTACCAAAAATAGATCTTCTGTCAGATTTCTCTTCATTAGAGATGGAAGACTCTTTTTCATTTATACTACACCCTACCAATCCTTCTGATGTCTGGTTTGAATCAATTCCTAGATCACCACCTACCAGACTCTCATCTCTAGGAATATGGATGTCCTTTGTGGTCAAGAAGTATTCATCCCTGCCTGAAAACTCCAAAAAAAATTTGAGCTACAGGGGCCGACATTTGGGTCTTAACATCTTGTACTAACTTGTCCAACTAATCAGGGTTGGACTATAGGACTTCAAATTTAGTCATTTGACTTTTGGTCTTTTTGACATGATCAGTTATGTCAAATGACTAAATTAGACTAGGCACAGAGGATGGGAGTTCATCCTTTTGGTTTATGGGAGAGGTGGGAGGATTGGCCTGAAAATTTGAAGTAGAAGGTGCAAAAATGTTTGGGATACTTACTTTCTTAGCAATCACTGGGTCCTTCAGTTGGATAGGTAGAGTGGTCCCCTCTTAGAAATTAAAATTGCAAGCTGAGGTCACTCCTCTATTTCTCCTTTATCAGCTTATTGAGCTAACTGATTCTGGGATTGGGTGATCATAGCATATGATCCCTCGGATGCTCCACCTTTACTTTTGAGTTCATCCTGGTAGTTCATAGAACTAATGTAGGAGTCGTTAGCTGATTCTTCTTGATCAAACTTAGGTTGGAAAGAGAAATCATGTTCTGTTTCCAAATATCTAACTGTTGAGTTAGTTGGAGGTGCTTTAAGGGCAAGGTTCTTCTGTAGGGGAAGAAGGTGATTTGGCTTCCCTTGATTCTTGGCAGCATTGCCTTGGTACCCTTGATTTTGAAATGTCCTCCTAGGCATATCTCTATATGCAAGAGTAGATGATATCCCTTGTGCCATTTTCTTTTTGAGATTTAGCATCTCTTTTGCTAGATTTTGCACCATTGGGTCAATGGTCACTACAGGTGAATACTTAGAAGATGAAGAGGATTTACCTTTATTAGGGTCTCTCCTTATCTTTCTTGCCAAGATAAGGTCATCTTCTACCTCAATAGCTAAGTCTTGAGCAGCCTCAAGGTCTATATGTCTAGCCCATCTCAATAAAAAATTCACTTCAGGTAGCTGTGAGTTGATGAAGAAACACATGAGATTCTGAGGTGTCGGCTAAGCAATCATGGGAATCTTGTGCCTTAGCTTGTTGAACCCGGCAATGAAGTCCCTCATAGGCTCATGAGGTTCCTTCTTCATCTGAGTGACTTGGGCTAGCAAAACATGTGCATCCTCTATAGGCTTGAACTTGGCTTCAAATTTGTCTTTCAAAGTGTCCCAATCAGTCACTAATCTAGCCTGTAGGTGGTAGAACCAGTCTGCAGCAGCGCCTTGTAGTGTCTCCATGAATAACCTAACTGCTATGTCTTCAAATTCCACCCCTATTATGCCACAAGCTATGTTGAAAGCTGTAATGTGTTCATTAGGATGAACTTTCCCATCACCAAAGAATTTGGGGAAATTCTTCCTTAAACTGTGTGGAAGCTCATGCAGAGGTGGAGTCAAGTTGAGTGGGCCAAAAGAGTTACCCCAGGGGCCTTGAAATGCCATGATTTAGTTATGAAAAATAGGGATAAAAAATCTGGGTCGAGTGGCCAAATTGCAGAACAAAAATGAAAAAGAGCTGGCCCTGCTTCAACTTGAGGCTTGAGTCTTCAAACTACGCACTCTTTCCTAGTAGCTCTGGTTTTGCAGACCAAATAAAATAATGGAAGTGGAGGAAGATGGTAAGGCTATAATGAAAATGGGAAAGACATGGAATAGAGTCGCTAGACTCTATAATGGATAAGGGTTATAATGATTATGGGTAAGACACAGGTGATGTTTTAATCTGAAACTTGAGGTTCCAAATTGCACAAAATTACTGTATCCCCAACGGAGTCACCAAAAACTATTGGGTGAATATTTTGTCGTCAACTAACTGATAACAAAATGGTTATATCAACCATAGCATAGGGAGATTTACACCATGAAAAGTGTGGGTTTACTAAATCTAGATAAGGTAAATCTCTCCTCTCATCAAGGGGAGGCTCCCTATGAATATTTATATGCTATATGTATATATAATAAGTAGAAAATAATACTCGATGTAGCATAACAGCATCCACCTCTCTTTTTTTAGAAGTGATGTCCAAGGAACAAGAGAGAGAAATCTTGGTCGTTGGCTAAGAACATTCCTCTTCTTTCAGGAATGGTATTCGGCCTAGAGTAGAAAATCCCTTAAAGTAGGTAACAAAGTCTACAAAGAAACCTAGTAAGCACAAAGTCTTCCTTTGTCTCCTTCACTAATTCAGAATACACGTAACTATAGAGTGAAATGAAGCACAAAGTCTTTGCCTAAAACTAAAAAGGATAAAAGGATCACCAAGATAAAAGTAGCTCAAAGTCTTTCTTCTATCTTTTAGAAACATCCTTAGATAATATCAACACACACTTTGCTTATTAAATCAAATAGATGAGAGATTACTAGGAAAGAGGACATAAGAACCACTTCCTAAATAACACAAATTACTTCAACACAAAGTCAGAAATAAACCTGTTTCTCATTCATTCGATAAAATATGATTTACAAGTTGAGCACAAAGTCTTAAGAAGTGTCTCAATTTCAGCAGAGTTTTTGCTCTCAATTATCAGAGATCCATTTACAAAAGAGGTCCCCTCTATATATAGGGAGAAACCTTTCAAAATTAAAAAGATTAAAATATAAAAATATCTTGGTCAAAGATGAGTCATCTTTGACTTTTGAGAAATTTTTATAGATTTTTTACATGTAATTGCACATTACAAAATTACTCATGAAAATGTCCCAAGTCAATTACAAAGTGCATTCCAAATAAAGCATGGAAGAACAACTTCAATCTTTATTTCCAGTCTTCGGCTTCTTCAAAGAAACTTTAGTGATCTGGAAGAACTTTTGTTGAAAAGACATCGATGAAGAGGGATCCTTTAGAGAAACTACAGTAATAATCATGATTGTGTAATTAGGGGGAAAATTAGCAATCTGGGAAAACTACACATTTGATGATCACAATTAGGGAAACACGCTTGAAAAGGCTGAGGCAAGAGTGGGTCAGAAAGTAGAAGAAAAGGGGAGTGGGCACAAAAAATTGAAAGGAATGAAGATTTCTTTGGAGTTAGAGAAATTAGAGAAAAAGATGTAAGGGTGGCAAAATTTTCTGCCCTGGCATGTGGGAAGGCCTCCATGCACAAGCGGAAAAATTTGTTGCTTGTGCCTTATGAGGTGGAAAAAAGGCACAGGCGGTAAAATTTGCTGTTTGTGCCTTATGAGGTGGAAAAAAGACATAGGCAGAAAATTTTTCTGCCCGTGCATGCTGGCAAGAAAAGGTGTAAGGGTAGAAAAATTTGCCACCCTTGCACTCAGGTGTAATGACAGCAAAATTTGCTGCCCCGACACCTGAGTCGAGCAGACCTACATCGGCGGCAAAATTTGTCACCAGTGTAAGAGAGGGGAAACACATGGCTAGGGTGGCAAATTTTACCACCCTTATAGGTAGGAATCCTTAGAAGAGAAAGGAGGGTGGCGTAAATCACTGCCCTATCATAGAGGAAAAGGACGAAGGGTGAATGGGGAGAAAGGGAAGAGAGGAACTTAGGGATGCATGGGCGGCAAAATTTTCCACTCTTACATGGAAGAACCAAAAGATACAAGGGTGGTAGAAATTGCCGCTCTTACATGATGGATGCAAGGGTAGTGAAAAATGCCACCTTTGCATGGAGGATGCAAACACTTGTCATGTTTCTCTGAGCCATAACAAGACATGTGACATATTCTATTACACTTTGTCTTTTTCCATCAGGGACTTTTCTACAGGCTTTTCTCTTCAGTCAGGCTTTTCCTTTGCTTTATACTTTTGTCTTTTCTAGCTTTGTCTCTCCCTGCTATGATTTGAGCTATTGGGCTATCTTTCCAGCCAATCGCTTGGACCATGTTGAACCTTGAACCCGTCAATTGAACTAACTGATTGAACCAACTTTGGTTCCAATGGTTCAATGGTTCAATCTTGTGTTTGAAGCCATCTTTTTGTCTAAGTCTTTTGTTCCTTTGCACCAAGCACGTTGAACCAACTTGGTCATTGAACCCATTGAACCTTTTAACCAAAGTGGTTCAAAGTTCAATGGTTCAAGCCTAAGTCCTTTATCATTTGCCGATTGAAATCCTTTTGATTGAACCGAGGTGCTGAACTAATCTTGGAAATGACTAAGTGTTAGAAGCTTGTTATTTTGACTGAACTCGTTTGCAGAAGCTTTTTTAACCCATTGAACCTGCTAATCTCAACCATGTTGAGTCCGTAGAAACATATCTGTAGAGTTCATAGATTTAAGCCTGTAGAGTTCATAGATTTCTGGAAAGCTTGAAAAATGAAGAACCTGAATGCTCAAAACAATTTTTGAAAAGGGAAGAGATAATTTGGCCCTGTAGGACCAAAATAGCTCGTGTTGTTCCAAAAATGAGTGACATTTTTGGGGAACAACACAACCCACATTGGGCTAGTTAAGACATAGCACAACTTGGGTTTAATGGGGTTTAAACATTGGGAAGAGGGGTTTAGGTGGCCTTATAGTGTTAGGTTATTCAAGGGGAGTTCAATAGGTGTGAACCTTCTCAATAACACAAGTCCTAAGGTGCAAGTCCATAACTGGGTAGGTAGTGCTCTTAGTGGTGTAAGCTAGGGGAATAACTAGTTTAGGGTCATTTTGTTACTTAGACAAGTCATAGGGATGGCTTTTCAAATGCTCAACCTTAGGGCAGCACTCTAGGAATGGGTCTTAGAGCCTTGCTGCATTCAAGTTCTAATACT
This sequence comes from Torreya grandis, assembly GCA_037957365.1. Classification (NCBI taxonomy): domain Eukaryota; kingdom Viridiplantae; phylum Streptophyta; class Pinopsida; order Cupressales; family Taxaceae; genus Torreya; species Torreya grandis. Next base: position 5,813,585 of record JARHVA010000015.1, on the reverse strand, counting down.
TACCTATTTATAGGTATGCCAAAGTCACTATATGGCACAAAGACACCATTAGCAACCAGGGATAAACCTCCATATCATAATACATTCAAATAAAGAACTATGTCATTGATATTATAAAACTAAGTCATGACATAACACTGCACTATCTATATTTCAAGAATCAACACATTATTTATTCAACCACATTATTCATGTACTTTATAATTCAATGTACAAGGTTTAAGGTATAAAAGTAGATCATATACTCCTTCCTAACACTACTCATGTGCAACAACTCATAGGCAAGTTTGGCCTATACATTCAAGATACTTAATCTATCATATGCAGAATATAAATACTTAAGTTGGCTCTCCATTCCAATAGAGCTTCACTACATTGAATTTCCTCCTATTTCTCTTCAAAACAAGCCTCCTTTTATAGCCAAAGTGGCATCCTCTCACTAGGTCAGATGGGTACATGCCAACTAGTGAGGTGTTACTGGGGTTGTTATCCCACTGGCTTCACTATGCTACCTAGGTTAGATAAGTGTATGTCAGATACTAAGATATTGATGGGGTCTCTATCCCCACCTACTCCACCATTCTAACACCTTCACTTCTCAATCTACTATGTATAATTTCTTATATGGATGTCATTTGAAGTTTGGTGCCATATAACTACCTACCAATTGGTGCAGGATCTATAGAATTCCTCTAGTTGGTACCAAAAGTAAAAAAGGGAGAAACCATCACATAATGTTACCTTTCATCAAGATCTATCAAGTTATCATAGTCTATGTAGTTGGTATAAAAAGGTGCCTAACATTACCCCATACAAAATTTCTAATCTACCCTAGACTAGTCTTTTAGCACCTTTAGTGCACAAAAATTGGGTGTCCTTGCTTTAATTTTGCCTTAAAGTTTCCAAAACCTTATATATCACCCTTTATTTCTTACATATCACCATTTGCTTCAATGGATGTAGCCTTGACAGCAAGAATGTCCATGATTTCTAGTTCTTTTATAAAGGCCTCAAACCTTTCTTTTTCCCTTCTTACCCCAACATCTAAGATCTTCCCCTACTCATTGGCCTTTGTTTAGAAGGTGTGGAAGAGTGCCTCAAGGTCTTACTCTTGGGTCTTAAATTGGTTACTAAGAGAATTGACCTTTGACATTACCTGAAAGTGATCAATTCTACTCACTACGAAAGAGTGTTGGAACAAGGTATCCTTTTCCTCCTTTGCCTTTTTAAGGCACACATCAATGACTACTACCTGGGTGGAGAAGTTACAAAATATAGAATATGTTTCCTTGATGCCCTCTTCTAGTTTGGCAAAGAGGTATTCGACCATGTCTAAATTTTTATTCAACTCTTTCCTTAGGGACTCAAAGGGTCTTCTTACTCCTTGAGCACTGGCCTCATCTTTGGTAGCATATGCTCTATGATCACATAGACTTGGTCAACTTCCTTCATCCTTGAGGTATCTGTTGATGTAGTGGATCGCACCCAGGTTAGGATGCCTAGCTCTTACCTTCCACACGTCAAAATGGAAACTCCCCTCTCACCTATGGGACCGGCGAAGCTGGAGGGGAGAGTCTCTAGATAAGGTCTAGCTCCCTCTGATGTATCCTTTAGGCCCTAGTTTTTCCTAATGCTAAAAAATAAAATGAAAAAAGGGGGGGATGAAAAGGGAGAGAGAGATGCAAAAAATAGAACCTAAGCCTAAAAAATGAAAAGTGATACACCAAAAAATGTTGACCCACTTAGCCCAAACATACACTTTTCACCAGGAAGAAGCACCCATACACTTCATCTGATGTGGGAAACTCTTTTGTTTCAGTGAGTCAGGGGTCCATAGAGATACAAGGAGGAAGGAAACTACCAAAGGTATTCTACGACACACTTGGGTAGCCTATTCATAGGCACCTATATTCCCATTATAGACACTTCTGGCAAAACTACATAAAGGAGACTTCACGATGCACTAGACATGTTGTAATTGATCTGTGAAAAGCATGAAAGACAATGACTTAACACAAAAGAAGAACATAGACATATACTTTAAAGTGCAAGTCTAGATAGAGGTAAAAATGCTAAGTCCTGATTCAAGGTAAAATTTGGTAGAGCTCTGCCTTACAAGCCCGAGAGATTTTTGGGCAGAGTTTTGCCTTAAGGTTAAAAGAGTCCCCCTTTCTCAAATGATAAGTTTTACAATATATAGAGAAATGGGAAGAGAACTTGGCACCTTTTTTGTAAGCTGGCCAATGTGCACTTTGAGCGTTGGGAAGAGGAAGTCATTTGATTGTCGGCTCTTGCTTTGACTTTGGTGTTCCACATTAATGTGAAAACATGGTCGCACCTCTTTTTTGTGAATAGACTACTCCCTTCAAGGTGTTTACATGGCTTTTCTACTTATAAATGCAAACTAGAGAAAACAAGCCATGCCGCTTACTATTTGTGCCATTTAGAGACCACCTGGCAAGCGTAGTTTGAACTACAGGAATAAATCCCTGAGTTGACACCTCCTTTTGCCACTTGGATGCTTTGTCTTTTCTTGTGCTTTATCTTATCCTGGTTTCATCTGTTTATGCTCCTTCAGCCCTCGGGGATAGTCTTCTAGTAGGTCACTATGTTCTTTGGGCTCTTTTCATGGTTGGCACTCAAGTAATTTAAAAGTGAATGGCTATTTCATTGTCTTACAATTGACGTCTACACACCTATCATCACTTAAAAAAATAGCTAATTTGTCTTCTTGAAGTTGACAGCTTCTGGGACATCACCGTCCTTGGCAAATTCCTTTGGGCCTTTTTTGTGGGCTTTTTTTGTGGGTTTTTTCCTGCAGATAATTTTCTCATAGATAAAAAGTCCATGAGAAATGGCCACCTTGTTTTCTTTCAAGGTTTTCCTCGAGTCCCTTTTGAGCTCATGGCCTTCCTCCGAATTCCTTCAAATTTTTTGTTCGAAGGAATTCCTTCAGACAAAAAGTTTGAAAGAATTCAAAGCCTTAAGACTTTTTGCACATTTTTTGAAATCCTTCAGTTGCCTTCGAAGTGCTCCCTACCCTCTGCAAGGGATTTTAAACTCATAACTACCCTCCGCAAGGACACTTTCCCTTTGGGAGGCTTGAACCTTTCACGTTGAACCACTCTTTTGAACCAACTGTTGAACCAATCCATTGAACCAGTTCAACGGTTCAAACATTTGTTAAAACAAGGAATCAAATCATTTGATTGAACTTACCAATGAACTTTGCATTAAGCTTTGCGTTGACCTTTGCTGATGAACTTTAATAATGAACCAAAAATGTTGAACCAATGCATTGAACCAAGCCAATGAACTCACTGAGTGAACCGAGTGATTGAACCATCTGATTGAACTAAAACATTGAACCAAGGTGGTGAACCAATGCGTTGAACCAAGCTGATGAACTATTTGATTGAACCAAAGCAATGAACTTGCCGATTGAACCAAGGCTTTGAATCGAAGTGATGAACTTGCCGATTGAACCAAGGCATTGAACCGGTTCAATGGTTCAATGGTGCAAGGCTGCTAACTCTTTGAAAGATCATTTTGTTGAACCAATTTAAGCTCACTTTCCTTATGAATTTCTTTGGACAAGAGTCTGAAGAAGCTTTGTAAAATCTTTCACTCTTTGACTGGTTCTTCATTTACCAAAAGACTACACCTGTAGAGTCCATAGAAATTATGCAGAGTCCGTAGAAATTGCAAGACTTGTAAAAAATCAAAAGTACTAGCTTAGAACAACATAAAAAAGAAGGGGGACTGATTTTTGGCCTGTTGGGCAAAAAAAGGGTCAATAAATTGGTGACTCCTAGGGGAAGCATGCCTACTATGCTTAGAGACCAATTGCCTTGTAGTCCATTGGGCACAGAGTTAGAAAGTAGCTTTGAAGAAAGGTTACCAACATCCCCAAAGATCCAAGAATCAAACATGAATATTTTTACCCGACACAAGGGAAAGCACACACAAGACTAAAAACACTACTTGTGCAAACTGCACTTAGGGAAAGCAGGAAAAGAAACTGAAAACAACTACTATATATAATTAACTAGGTACATTTGCTTCCCTCTTGGATCAAAGGGAAAACTTCTTAAGTCTCCTTCCTAGCAAGGAAACTTATGGTGCCAGATAAGTGGTTGAATGAAATGGAGAGTTGGTGACCCGCTCCTCTTGCCTGCCACCTGGGTTGGCTTGTATCTGAGTGGATCAGATTCAAACATGCTTCTAACATATACTTACTCTATTTGTTCTCAGAAGCTTACCTCCTATTAGTTATTCATGCTGGTGTATCTCATCAAGAAATCAATCACTGTTGGCTCATCACCATAAGCCCCTTGATATGCATCATTGACTGGCTTGTTCTCTTTTGCCTCATGCTCGGGTTCCATGGTATGACCATCCTCCTTGATGATTTCAAAGAAAGTATCTTCAGATTCACCAACCTCTTGAAAGGATAAATCTGAAAGCCTGTAACCCATTTACATACTTATTTGAGTCCCGATGTTGCCTTCTCCACTCTTATCCAGTTCATAGCCTCCTTGAAGAATAGTGCAGCCTGCCCTAATGACTTCAAACAAATCATGCAAAACATGAATAAGAGATTGCCCATGCTCCTCCATGACATTTATGGTGATCTCCTCCTCATCTATACACATGAAGTCTCCCTGATTAGTCATGAACTGAGCATACTCCTCTTCACTTTATTCCTTCAAGACAAGCTCCTCGAGAATGGGGGAAATAGAAGGCTGATGAACGAACTCATGTGGAAGAGGAGGCAGTCCTTGAGCTAGAATCAAATGATTCTCCTCTTTCTATTTGGTCAGCACTTCATCTATATCAGGCATGACCTAATAGATTTCTTGGAGGTGTGTGGATGGAGTGTGTTCAGACATGGAATCTGCTACTTGGTTTGAAACATCCATCACACGTTCGCTGAGGAAACTTACTCTGGACTCCAACTCTATAATTTGCCTATCTATATCTTCCTGGAAGAGCCTTTCTTGGAGGTCACAATCATCATTGGGAGCAGGAGTAGCCTCATCTTCTTCAAGGGTTAGAGCAAAACCTTTCTCCTCCTCTTCTTTTTTACCACAAGATTTCACTGTTTACTTCCAACTCATGATCTTGGGATTAGAATCTTGCTCGTGTGAATAGGCAGCAACTCTATCCTCTTCATGATCCTAAGTTGGTTCATGATGTTCCTTCTTCCAGCTTGGAATTTGGAGATCATGTTGAAAGACTTGAGGAGGTTGGGGAAGATTTGGGAGGGTCTGCTCATGTATAGGAAGAGTTGTCTGAAAAGAGGCATGCTAAAAAGCTAGGTGTATAGGATTAAAGGCAGGATCGATTGATGCATCAAAGGAGTCAAAATGAGCAAGTGCCATTTGATAGAAAGGATTTGGCACACAAGAGGGAGTTTTCTCTAGAATAGGAGGGGGCACACAAGGCTCCTCAAAATCAGGTTGGGAAAAGGAAACAGGGGATCCTTTTAAAACCTCATGAGAAAATGGGGGCAGACCTTGGGCTAATATCACTTGATTTTCATCTCTCCACTTTACCAACACTTCATCAATGTTGGAATTAGCTTGAGGATTAGTAAAAGGGGTATCTTTTGGTGCAGTCTCCCCTACAAGGTCTAAAAACTCCATCTCTCTTTCTCCAAGTAGTCTCATCTTAGCCTCTAATTCCTTAATCTGCTTAGCTAGATTATCCTCATTTTGTACCTCTTGGAGCTCATAGGAATCATTATAGATATGGGGAGTGCATGAAGGTTGCCATGAAATGCAAGAATCTTCTTGAGGAAGGGTGGGAGGGACTTGAAAATGACTAACCTCATTTTTTATCTCACACTCTTGGACAATGTCTTTCTCCTCCTTGTTATTCCATGACTCAACCACTTTATTCTAGCTCAAGATATTTGGACTAGGCATATCCTTTTGGGGTGATGGGGCCACAATGTGAGAGGGTAGTGAGGGTTTAGATTCCACTTCCCTTGTTACCAAAATGGACTGTTGCATTTGAAGATTTTCTAATTTGATCTGTTTATCAAGATTAGCCTTAAACACAAGATTTACTATTTCGAAACTCTCCTCAACATGATTGGGGAAAGGACTTTGATAGGCTTGACTTGGCTTATAAGTAGGGGCTATGTATGATTGATATGATACTTGGGGAAATGAGTATGTAGCTTGATAGACTTGGTAAGGCTGCCTCTCATGAATACTCAGCTTCTCTTCCAAAGATGCAATCAAACCACTCACATCCAGCATCTCACTTGTAAGCCTATGCCAATTGGCTCTTTCGATAGGAGCCCATTCACTCTTAACTTGATCTAGTGCATTTCTCACTTGATGGGTGACATGATCAGGGATTTCTTGGCCACATCCCTTTCTGGTGTTGAGCTCTATTACATACTTTTTGTATCCCAATAGTGCTCACTTGAAGGTGGAAACGAGTTGATTGGCAAAGAGACTGGGTTGAGTAGGAGAAGTGACACATTGAGAAGACTAGGCATAAGGCTGATATAGCTCATGATAGGGTTGGGACTGGTCATATTAGACCTGATAAGGATCAACATAAGGTTGGTAAGGATCATAGCTAGGCTGGTTAAGGAAAATAGGGTCCATGGCTCTGAATGATGGAATTATACATACCAGAATATTGTTTCTTAATGGCACCAGAACTGCTTAACCAGTTGATTCAACTCAGAGTTGCCATTAGTGTTGATGCAAAAGCCTGCAAAGGCTAGTTAGTTGAAGAAAAAACCAAAAATTCTTCAACTCTTTGGACACAACTTATCCTAGTTGGTCCCACTGGGTGTGCCAAAAATTGTTGATGCAGTGGATTGTACCTGGGGTAGGATGCCTAGCTCCTACCTTCCACACATCAAAATGGAAACTCCCCTCTCACCTGTGGGACTGATGAAGCTAGAGGGGAGAGTCTCTAGATAAGGGCTAGCTCCCTCTGATGTATTCTTTAGGCCCTATTTTCTCATACTGCTAACAAATAAAATGAAAAAAGGGGGGATGAAAAGGGAGAGAGAGATACAGAAAATAGAATCTAAGCCTAAAAAATGAAAAGGTGATACACCAAAAAATGTTGACCCACTCAGCCTGAACATACACTTTTCACTAGGAAGAAGCACCCATACACTTCATCTGACGTGGGAAACTCTTCTATTTTAGTGAGTAAGGGGTCCATAGAGATACAGGGAGGAAGGAAACTACCAAAGGTGCTCTGCGACACACTTGGGCAGCCTATTCACAGGCACCTATATTCCTGCTATAGACACTTCTAGCAAACCTACAGAAAGGAGACTTCACAATGCACTAGACATGCTGTAATTGATTTGTGAAAAGCATGAAAGACAATGACTTAACACAAAAGAAGATCACAGACATATACTTTAAAGTGCAAGTCCAGATAGAGGTAAAAATGCTAAGTCCTGATTCAAGGTAAAATCTAGCATAGCTCTACCTTACAAGCCCGAGAGATTTTTGGGTAGAGTTTTTCCTTAAGGCTAAGAGATTCCCCCTTTCTCAAATGAGAAGTTTTACAATATATAGAGAAAGGGGAAGAGAACTTGGTGCCTTTTTTGCAAGCTAGCCCATGTGCGCTCTGAGCCTTGGGAAGAGGAAGCCATTTGATTATTGGCTCCTGCTTTGACTTTGGCATTCCATATTAATGTGAAAACATGGTTGCACCTCTTTTTTGTGAATAGACTACTCCATTCAAGGCATTTTCATGGCTTGTCTACTTATAAATGCAAACTAGAGAAAACAAGCCATGTTGCTTACTATTTGCACTATTTGGAGACCACCTGGCAAGCACTGTTCCAACTGTAGGAATAAATCCTTGAGTTGACACCTCCTTTCACCACTTAGATGATTTGTATTTTCTTATGCTTTGTCTTATCCTAGTTTTTTCTCTTTCTACTCCTTCAGCCCTCGAGGACGATCTTCTGGCAGGTCACTACATTCCTTGGGCTCTTTTCATGGTTGGCACTCAGGCAATTTAATTAAAATTGACATCTGCACACCTGTAATCACTTAAATAACAATAACTAATCTATCTTCTTGAAGCTGATGGCTTTCGAGATGTCACCATCCTTGGAAAATTCATTTGGGCCTTTTTTGTGGGCTTTTTCTGCGAGTTTTTTCTTGCAGACAATTTTCCTATGGATAAAAAGTCTGCAATAAATGGCTGCCTTGATTTTTTTCAAGGTTTCCCTTGGGTCCCTTTTGAGCTCACAGCCTTCCTCTGAATTCCTTCAGACTTTTTTTCTGAAGGAATTCCTTTGGACAAAAAGTCTGAAAGAATTCAAAGCCTTAAGACTTTTTGCACATTTTTTGAAATCCTTCAGCTACCTTTGAAGTGCTCCCTGCCCTCCACAAGGGCACTTGCCCTTCGGGAGGCTTGAACCTTTCACGTTGAACTGCTCTTTTGAACCAACCATTGAACCAGTTCAACGGTTCAAACATTTGTTAAAACAAGGCATCGAACCATTTGATTGAACTTGCTGATGAACTTTGCATTGAGATTTACGTTGAAATTTGCCAATGAACTTTAATATTGAACCAAAAATGTTGAACCAATGCATTGAACCAAGCCAATGAACTGACTGAGTGAACTGAGTGATTGAACCATCTAATTAAATTGAAACATTGAACCAAGGCATTGAACCAAGCTAATGAACCATTTGATTGAACCAAAGTGACAAACTTGCCAATTGAACCAAGGATTTGAACTGAAGTGATGAACTTGCTGATTGAACCAAGGTGTTGAACCGAAGCATTGAACTAAGGCATTGAACTGATTCAATGGTTCAACAGTTCAAGGCTGTTAACTCTTTGAAAGATCATGTTGTTGAACCACTTTGAGCTCACTTTCCTTATGAATTTCTTCGAACAAGAGTCCGAAGAATCTTTGTAAAACCTTACACTCTTTGACTGGTTCTTCATTTGCCGAAAGACTACACCTACAGAGTCTATAAAAATTCTATAGGGTCCCTAGAAATTGTAAGACTCGTGCAAAATCAAAAGTACTAGCTCAATACAGCATAAAAAATAAGGGGGACCAATTTTTGGCCTATTGGGAAAAAAATGGTCAACAATATCCACACCATCCAAAATGGATGGTTCCACTCTTCCACATGCTCCACTAGCTATTTAAGCTTGAGCTTTATTTCTTCAAGTTCTTTCTCAATTTCTTTTGCTATCTTCATCTAGTTGTTATTGTGAACATCATTGATGATGTTTTTGTGCACCACTAAGGAGACCATTTTGATCAGGGCATTTACAAATTTCATTGGGTTCATGTTATGAGGATTTAAGAGGTGGTAATCATGCCCTTCCTTAGACTTTTTGGTATGAAAAATTTCCCTTATTTAGAACCTCAAATTTGGGCTTGTCCATGTGGCAATCTAACATCCAAAAAACTTGGTGGCACATTAGGGTCATAGTATTCCTTGGTGGCATACACTCCATCATGTAGAAGACATTATCTTCTTTGAATTCCTATTATGCTCGTTCCTTATTGCTTGGCTCATATTCCTCATTTTCACCTAGCTCTTCTTTTTTGTTGGCACTTATGCCTGTGCTAGTGCCTTTTTCTTTTTCCCCTTCTTCTTCTGCTTCTCCTTCTCTTTCTTCTTATCTTTCTTTGGTGCTAGTCCCACCATCATGTTCTTCTTATAGGGTTTCTTCTATGGAATTTTCACCCTCATCATTTCTTCTTGTCATGGTTTTGTCTCCTCCATTTACTTTTCCAAGGCACCAGTATCACTTTCTTTATCTTTAGGGACCCCTTTAGACCCAAGGTGTACCTATTATGCATCTTCTTCTAATGTTCTGATGGAGGCACTAGGTGCCTTTTCTAGCATTCATTTCTTGATTATGCACTTGTGGCAACCTTCTTCTCCTCCCTTTCCTTTATCATCCTTGCCCTCTCTTCTTGGGCTGATTTCTCCTCATTCTCCTTTCTCTTGGCCTTCTCATCTTTGGCTTGTATCTCTACCTCCTCTCTCATAGCCTTTTCTTTCTCAACATTCCTTTGCATGTCTTACACTATGCATTTATTTTCTCTTGCTCTTATTTCATCAGCCTCTAACTGATAAATCTCATCTTGGGATATGCCCTTGGCATTCATTCCCTTGTGCTTGTAGTACAACCTTAACACTAAATTAATATGGCCTTAGTATAGGCCCATGTCCTTCCACTAGTACTATAATTCTTCTTTTGACAGTGTGTCTAAATGGGTTACCTCCTCGGGCTCTTTTCCTATTTCACTTTCCTTCCTTATTCTATCTGCACCTTACGCTCCTCTTTTCTTTGTTCTTTAGCCTCCACCATTTTGATGACTTCTATTAGCACTTTTGACTTTATCATTTCTTTCTTTTATTTCCATATCTCCTACACCATTTGTATTTCAGCTTCACTAAAGTTGAGTTTCCTTAATCTCTACATTCACTTCTCTAACTCAATATAAGGTGGCAGGGAGGGGGTCCATTTGCTTGATGAGGACTCTTCATCCTCAAGTATAATATAAGTGCCCCTCACACACTCTTCTTCCTCCAACTCCTCTTTCTCCTCTTCCTCAAATAGGATTATCCTTTGTAGCATAGGAGGAGTCTTCTTCTTTTTCCCTATGCCAGGGGAAGTCTTCAGCATGAAGCACATGCACTTTGAGATGGAGGTCAAAGGAGATACTTTTCCTTTAGAAGTGATCTTTAGCCTTAGCCACTCCTCAATTTATTCAAAAGTCTCCCCTTTCTTCTTATTTGAAGACTTTTTCTTTTTAGTCAGCACTTGGGTTCCTTCATCCCCAATTTGGACTCAGGGGTATTTTCTCTGCTTGATACTAGCCCCAACATTATAATCCTTTTTTTGTGGCTTCATCTCATAGTAAAGTCTATAGATGAAGCCAAGGATGGTGACTTATTTAATGGGATAGATGTCTGTGTGATCTAAGGCATATTCTTCATCTTTTATAGCTCTTCCATCTACACAAGGAAACCAATGCCTCAACTTTCACTTTTTTATGTCCAATGCCTTAACTAAAATGTTCATTTATTACACATTTTAGGATCCAATGTAGCACATCCCTAAATAAATTTTTTGATAAGGTGAAGGGGAGCTTCAATCATTCCTACCAATTTTCATCCTTTAGCACCAAACACATGATGCAGTAATGCTACATTATGAGAAAAGTTGCCATCCTAAACATACTTTTGGGGATCCCCTAGGGGATGCACCACTCCAGTCCAAAGGCTTAGATATAATTTTCACACTAGTGTATTACATTTGTATTGTACTTGGGGATGAAATTGGTGTGGTAGGTTTAGTCCTTATAATTTTGTACAGGGGATCCCTAGTGTTTTGTGAAGACCTAAAGATTGTTTTCACTCCTTTTTAGGATCCCAATTTCCTCCATCATGATCAAGATGAAGATGGAACCCCACATGAAGTTACCTTTAGTGCTGTGGCATTACATAATGTTCTTGGTCAATTCCTCTATGATTAACTTTATGATATTAAATTATACACCCCATGCCAAGTGATAGGCAATGCAAAGGTAGACATTTGACACATCTATCCACGGAGCACCTAAACTAAACTTGAAACTCATGAGGCATGCCACTACCCTCATAATAGGGTCCTCACACTTGTTGATTAGGAATGAAAAACCCCCCTTTAAGTAATTGAGAATATTTTTTATGCACTCCACTTCTTCATCATTATCCATCAATTGATGGATGTCTCTACCGATGTCTGGGAGCCCAATTATCCTTTTGATCATCTGCATAGAGATATTTATGTGACATCTTGTACAATATATGTGGTCCTTATATATGCATGAGAGAAGGAACTAGACAAGTTCCTCTATCTTTATGAAGGAAGGCAACTCATATAGCTAAGTTACATCGAAAGCAATCAACTTGTCTTGAATCAAGACATCAAACAGGGCATTGCCTTACAACATCTTATGTTGTGTGTCCACCATCCAATCCTATGCCAAGTCTTGAAAATGACTTGACATTTGATGGTTGTATTCATTGAATTGGTAATTATGCCCAAATGAGTGTCAAATTTCCCCCACTTAAACCTCTAGCAAAAATTGCATATATTAGTACAACATCTTTGTTAGTGCCTCAATGTCTATCTTAGTGATGCTAACATCCTCAATTGTCTATGCCTTTATTTTGGTAGAATATGCTTCTTAAATGATATTCACCATTTGGGTTGTAACTATTCTAGTGAAGAGCTTGTTGCCTTCCTTTCTTCACCATCTTAAAACAACTTATGTTGAACCTATGGAGATGTATCTTGCCAAAGCCTTGAATGGTGGATGGTGCTTTATTAGTCAAGGGATATATGATTGTTCTCTTAGCTCTAATATTCACTATCCATTAATGGTGGCCTAGGAAATATATTTTCATTTCAATTTGGTTCTCTGCACAAATCTCTATTTTCTACCCTTCAAATTGGCCTCAATATGAATGCACTCTTTCTTACTATGTTTATGTTCACTCTAGGTGCTTGAATTGCTCAAATTCTCATCATGATAAAGTTATTTCTCTCTTTGAATCTCTGGTCTTTACTCAAGTTTACTTTAAGTCTAATTTAATATAAACTTTGTAACCTAAACAAATTTTTCATTTATTATTTTATAGACTTCATTCTCTTTAACCATCATTAATGTAGGCTTAATGGCATAGGTGCCTCGATTTCTTAGAAACCACAAAATTTGTGAAATCCTTGAGAATATCTTGTCTTTTATGAATTAATTGTGTATCTTTGTGCTACCAACACCACCTCATTGAATGTTCCCAATGGATTTTTGATGAAGTGATGTGTGGTTCAAATGATCACTTCCCACTTATTTTTGGGTAGACACCAGCTATCTTTAGATGATTTCCTTTTATGCATGTATTTGTGGAGTGACTTTCACCTTCCTTGTGTTACCCTAGATGTAGTGCCTCACATGCACATGATTCAACCTCCTTGGTTTCATTTTTTCTTCTAGTTTCACTCTTATTTCAAGCATGCTTCTCTACCTTGGTTGATTTATTATGCATCATCTTGCCTTGGCCTATCCTACCTTATACAAATCTCTTCCACTATCCCTCTAGCACATTATTTCTCATCAAATTCTCATACACACTATTAGATTATGCATCTTCACTTCTTACTTGTGCTTAACCATGTCAGGATTAGGAGCAGAATTGATTACCTTGTATAAGCAATTAAACACAGAATTTAACCAGAAGTAATATGTAACTAGAATTCAGAAATAACGTAGAATATGAGAGACAATACCCAATTGTATTAATACTTTTCCAAAAGGAAATATACAATAAAGAAGATTCCACACTCTTCTTCCCACACCTCTAGGGCTCCCACACCTCTAGGGCATACAATAATCTCCCTCAAGAGTTCTCTCTCTCAACTACGGTCACAACAAACAACTCAAACACAGAGTTGTTGTTCACCTCCACCAATCAATAACAATACTGCCAGTCCACCAGTCAGTAACCATACTACCAGTCCACCAAGTACTCAACATACTCCAAGTTTGAGTACACTACATACTCCAAGTAGATCTCACCTGATCTTGCTACCTATTGTGTTGCTGATCTCCCTGATCTTGCACACCTATTGATCAACCTAGTTTTGCACACCTGCAAACCTAGATCTCGCACATGCACACACACCTATAGATCAACTGACCTTACTTACCATATAGATCTAACCTGATCTTGCTACACCACAAATCAACTTGGCCTTGCACACCTGCCAACCTAGATCATACACACCCAGAAGAACCCTTGTCCTTGTCTCACCAAGTCCTTATGATTCTCCCTTAGATAGAACCCTTCTGATTCTATAAAAGCCTTTTGGTTCTATAGAACTGATTCTACAACTTTACAATATAGCCCATGGGTCTCTTAAATAGATCCCATACAAACAATAATTAGACTTCTAATTACAATAATTAGAACCATAGATCTAAGACTAAAATTAGTCTTTACCATGCAAACTAATTATCCATCTAAAATTAGACCAGTTCCAGAGATGCATGCAAATGCATGCACACACAGGCTGCCGACATCGGTGCCTATCTGATCGATGTCAACCGACCCATAATCGACATCAGTTACTGCAAACACTGAAGATGACTGACATTGGTTGATCAGACTGACATCAGTTGCCTGCAACTCAGTAACCTCCTCTAATTTGCATCTTGGTGAAGCTTTTAGCTCCACAACCTAACAATCTCCCACTTAGAGATAAACAGTTGCATCTGTACCTATACTTGTACATCATTTAATTTGTTTCTTGGCTTGTAACCCTCTTCAAGCTCAATCTTGAAGACCAACCACCACACATCCTATGCTGCACCACCTGTCATCCAAGTAACCTGCCACATCCAAATCTACATACCCATGTAGAGAAGTGCCTGACCCTGCATAGCATGTTAACCTACTATTGGTCCCTCTCAAATACCTAAGAACCCACTGAACTACTTTCCAATGCTTCTTTCTAAGATTGGCTATGAACTTGCTGACAACACCCACTACTGGGGCAATAACAGGTCTAGTACACATGTACTGAACCTCATCATGTGAATTGGGACACTGTTCTATGAATTGTCCATCCATAGCTGTGCTAATTGGTTCTGCATCCTGCATGTTGAACCACGCCACTACCTTATTCACATAATCATCCTGAGACAACATCAACCTGTGATCTTCCCTATCTATAGGAATACTCATGCCAAAGAATTTTGCTCCTCCTAAATCCTTCCTGGCATACCACTGAACTAACTTTACCTTTAGCTCAGCAAAACCCTGCATGTGTGAACCCACTACATACAGTAACAAGATAATGTCCTGACCATTATCTAACTTGGTAAAACAAACACAATGGTTACAATGACATTGAATAAGCCATGCTTTGTCATACACCCGTCAAACCTATACCACTGCCTTGGAGCTTGCTCAAGACCATATGACCTAGCCTTCTATCTCACGTGTCCATTCTCTCTTTTCTTTAACCAAGGAATCCATTCATCTTTTAGTGCTTTTATCCTAGCTAGAAACTCTAACAAATCTCCCATTTGGTTCTCTTCCAAAGAATTCATGCCATCTCCCACTATTTCCTAGATTCTACCTGCATTGCCTCTTCAAAACTTCTTGGTTCTTGACCATCAGTGAGCAACCTATTTAGGTAGTATAAAGAAGGTGAATAACAAATTTGAGGCTTACTTACCCTTTCAATCCTCCACATGGGCATTTGAGACTCCTTGAAAACTTGTTGTCCACCCAAAATCCATTTCTTGGTTGACCCTAGTCTGCACCTGACCGATGTCAAATCCACCTGATCACTGATGCCATTTCCCTAACTAACATCGATGTCTAGCTGATCACTGACACCGATTCCCTAATCGACATTGGTCACCACTTGCTTGACACCACTGAATTTGATCTGCACATGACCAACATTGGTACCTTCTTGTTCGACATCAGTTCCACTTGACCGACATCGGTAACTGTGTTTTCCTGTGAGTGATGACTTTTTACCTGCGAGCTCACTTTAGATCAAAACCCTGTCCAAATTACCCTACTCAGATATATTCAACCCCTTTAGCTGATCTCTGTCCATCATCTCCTCCATGAACACCAAGGCTTTCCAGTTCTTAAGTTTGTCAAAGACATTTGACTTCTTCTTAAGAACATGCATCTCCTTCTTACTCATGTGACCAAGCCTACAAAGCCACGTCTTCTCAATAGAAAGAGAAATAGTAATACAAGTAGGTAGATAAAGAGTACCTACTTTCTTACCACATGCTAATTCAAGTGCATCCATTGCGAGAGTTACTATGCATCTCTCATCACCTAACTTTCTTGAAGAAATTAGCCTCATCTTCAAGACTGGGACCTGCATGACCTTCTTCAACACCCATGTGTTGGCCATCTGCAATTTCAGCTGCACTTCCCCTTTGCCAATACTTTGACAAGGCTCACCAACCCCTAAATAAATCTTTCCAAAGTCTCCAAGGACATTAACATAGAAAAATACTCTATTTGGGGATGTATGGAAAGAGGTAATAGAATCTATAATCCAAGATTGTACTTTATCCAAGGAACATACAAGATCATCTTGTGCAACAATCCCTACAACATCTGCTTCTTCATTTCCTTCATGTTGATCTTTAACCAACTAGCAATCTTTCTTTACCTGCTCTTTCTTTCCATATTTTCATAATTGATCATTCTTGCTTTTGAATTCCTCCATTCTTAGCTTACTTTCTTTCGCCATTGCTATACTCCCACTCAATTAGAAACCCCTGAGAGTGACTTGTAATCAAACATAAACCTGCTCCAAAATAGGCTCTGTGAACCTACAACCCTAGCTCTGATACCACTTTGTCAGGAATCTAGAACAACAAACAACTCTGATACCACTTTGTCAGGATTAGGAGCACAATTGATTAACTTGTATAAGCAACTAAACACAAAATTTAACCAGAAGTAATATGTAACTAAAATTCAAAAATAACATAGAATATGAGAGACAATACCCAATTGTATTAATACTCTTCCAGAAGGAAATATATAATAAATAAGATGCCACACTCTTCTTCCCACACCTCTAGGGCTCCCACACCTCTAGGGCATACAATAATCTCCCTCAAGAGTTCTCTCTCTCAACTACGGTCACAACAAACAACTCAAACACAGAGTTGTTGTTCACCTCTACCAGTCAGTAACAATACTGCCAGTCCACCAGTCAGTAACAATACTGCCAGTCCACCAAGTACTCAATGTACTCCAAGTCTGAGTACACCACATACTCCAAGTAGATCTCACCTGATCTTGCTACCTGTTGTGTTGTTGATCTCCCTAATCTTGCACACCTGCTGATCAACCTAGTTTTGCACACCTGCAAACCTAGATCTCGTACACACACACACACACACACACACACACACACACACACACACACACACACACACACACACACACACACACACACACACACACACCTGCAGATCAACCGACCTTACTTACCATGTAGATCTAACCTGATCTTGCTACACCATAGATCAACCTAGCCTTACACACCTATAGACCTAGATCATACACACCCAGAAGAACCCTTGTCCTTGCCTCACCAAGTCCTTATGATTCTCCCTTGGATAGAACCCTTCTAATTCTACAGAAGCCTTTTGGTTCTACAGAACTGATTCTATAACTTTACAATACAACCCATGGGTCTCTTAAATAGATCCCATGCAAACAATAATTAGACTTCTAATTATAATAATTAGAACCACAGCTCCAAGACTAAAATTAGTCTTTACCATGGAAACCAACTATCCGTCTAAAATTAGACCAGTTTTAGAGATGCATGCAAACGCATGCACACATAGGCTGCCAACATCGGTGCCTGTCTAACCGATGTCGGCCAACCCATAACTGACGTTAGTTACTATGAACACTAAAGATGACTGATGTCGGTTGATCAGACTGACGTTGATTGCCTTCAACTCGGTAACCTCCTCCAATTTACATCCTGGTGAAGCTTTTAGCTCCACAACATAACAAACCATGTTGATCATCTTCACTTCTTTCCTTTTGAGGTCTCTGGCACCAGATTAATTGATGCACCTTTTTACAAACTTTACACAAAGGTAGTGCTAGAGTGGTTCATTCTCAGGCCTTAAAGTGCCTAACATTATTTATATTATGCACATGTCTCTTTTACTACTTATTCTTTTACTTGTTATGATTCACACACCCACAACTTACATGTCTGGCCTCATATACTTATGGGAACAAGTGATTGACTCACCTGATTGGAATTATGCATAAGTGTTAATACATAAGTTCTTACAACCACCACATGCTTCTCATTGCCTCTATACACTATATAAGCGATAAAACAAAATAAAAAACTATTTGGCATACACTAAATGATATTTAGTCAGATTAAATTCAAACTAGCTAGTGACTAATAAAATGGTGTTTCGATGGCATAAGTGCCTTCTTACTGTTGACATGGCTTCAATTGGTTGCCATTGAAATGCCCAAGGAGGAATTCACTAGACAATATGAGAAACTTGTATGCACATATTTTAAATATGTGGTAGATGATGTAGGGGCCCATCCACCATATTTACAAGCTACCTAGGTGATTTAAGTACTTGGAATATAAAGCAACACCAGTGCTACTTCATTCAGCTCCTTATGTTTGATATGGTTGTCATGTTAGTGCTTATGGTGTGCCTTCTCAATTTGTTGACTCTATTTAGCTCAAGCAATCTTCTAATCCAATAACTCCAAGTATTTCAACCTTATGCTTAAATATTCTTGGTTGTCTAACTGACCAATCTATGCAATGCATAAGGAGGGCACCATGAATTACATGGGCAAAACTACTTTAGAGCCAAACACTAGTTTAAATGGTGTATCCTTATTTAAGCACTTTAATGTCATATGATATTCCCAAATTATTATTTAAACGTGATCATCCTAATCCTTGTGAGTAATGTCATATATCTTTGTTCAGCACATTTCGAAAACCTTGTTAAAGGCTTCAGTTGTGCCATTGTCTTGGGGATGATATGGGGTGGTCTTGTGGTATGCCACCATGTACTCAGTCAGGAGGATGCACATTATCTCATTGATGAAATGAGTGCCCCTGTCACTAGTTAGACTTAATGGGCACCCATACTAGCTTATGATGTTCTCCCATATAAAGCACATGGCTATCATGGTTATGTAATATTTGGTTGGTGTGACTTCAACCCACTTGATGAAATAGTCAATGGTTGCTAAAATATATCATGCACCTATGCACTATGCTATCAGAATTATTGGCCCAATGAAGTCAATGACACATTTCTCAAATGGCACCTGGGAAAGGATATGGATGAGAGGCATCTCATCCCAGTGGTTGGTATTTTTGATGTGTTAGCATACATCACACGCCTTAGCATATGCCTTTGCATCTTGGAATAGGCTTAGCCACTACAAGACTAACTATAGTCCCTTATATACCATCATGTATCTAGTGTAATGGATTTATATGATTCCTTTGTACACTTCTTATAGGATGGATTCCTATTCATGTTCTAAAACACATCAACATAGAACTTCATCTTTACTTTGTTTGTACATCTCCCTCTCAATGAGCTAGAAGGGGGAAAAATTAATCATAATTTCCTACTTTTTCCTTGGTTGACAAGGTCTGGGCACAAACCCAAATGTTAGGAAATCAATAATCTCTGCTAGATCTTCAAGGATGCACAAGACTTTTTATAGTTGTACATCTAGCATGTCATCCTCAATTATTGCTACTTCATCATCAAAATTGATGTAGGATAAATGGTCTGGCCCCAAGTTTTAGTTTTTAGGTTTAACAATAATGGATAACTCAAACTCCTAGAAGAGAACAATCCATCTACATATGCACCCATGTAAAATAGGCTTATTCACAAGGTACTTAAGCACCTCATGATATGTGAGAAATATGAATGGGGTTGCCAATAGGTATTGCCTAAATTTTTATAAGGCATAGACCATTACCAATGCCTCTTTCTTGGTAGTGGTGTAATTTTGCTCTATTTACATCAATTTCCTACTTGTGAAGGAGATGAGGTGGAACATATTACCCTCAATTAGTTGCACCAATATGGCACCAATGGTACTACCTGAAGCATAAAAATGGATATAGAAATGAGTAGTCTAGTCTAGAAATTGTAAAATTAGTACACTAGCTAACTTTAGCTTCAGTGTTTCAAAGGCCTCCTCGTGTACCTTGCTCTAGTATAATGGGCCATACTTATGCAAAAACTCCTCTATAAGAATTGTGATCTTCGCATAGCTCTGAATGAACTTCCTATAGTAGCCATAATGGCCTAAAAAGGTGTGAATGTCTTTCTACATTGAGGGAGTCTGGAGCTAGATTATGATGGCTATCTTCATTGGATCAACAAAAAAACCATCCTTACAGATGATGTGCCCCAATAATGTTTCAAATGGGGTTGTGAAGATGCACTTCTTCTATTGGAAATATTGTCATTGATGTCAAAGGTCTAGCATTATTGGTGATAAAGTCCCCATTGCATTTAATGGTGTTTTTAATATTCATATCTTGGCTAATGTGTGTTAATATTTATTTAATATTAAAGAATATATTTTTGGTTACATAGAAGTCAAAAGAGGGCCCATGGAGAAGTCAAAGAGCCATGGGGTAAAAGACAAAAAAAGGAATGGGATGCATTTTCTCATGAAGAGTCATCTTGAGGAATTCTAAGAGTCATCATGTGAAGACAAAAGAGTGTATGACACATTTTTACATGAAGGGACACTTTAAAGAATATAAAAAGTCACCTAGATAAAGACAAAAGAGGAAAGGATGCCTTTACTTATGAAGGGTCACCATATGACTCTTCAAATGTAAGGATACAAAGGGTCATGCAAGTTTGGCACCATTTTTCATGAGGATTGAAGGGTCACAAAGGGTGAATGCAAAAGGTCATTTGGAAAGCTATAAATAAAGGCTTGAGAAGCCATTTTTGATATGCAAATGAGTGCATGGTTTGTATTTATTTTCAAAGAGAGAAAAGTAGGAGATATTGTAGAGTTATATCATTTGATGAGTAAGAAACATTAAGAGAGGTTGTGTTTTATACACAAGAGGGGTTGGTGCTCCTGTGGGTTAGTGCTCCTATGGGTTGGTGCTCACAAATATTTTCAAGGGGTTGGTGCTCACATATAGTTGTGTTGGTGCTTGGAAAAGGGGTTAGTGCTCTTGAAATTTGGTGCTTGTGAAATTTATAATTTGAGTTGGTGGTCATTCATATACTTGATATTATTCTCTGTGGTTTCTTCCACTTTAGGTTTCCATGTAAAAATTTGGTGTCTCTCTCTCTCTCTCTTGTGTGGTGCATATTATTATTTCAATTTTATTGCATATCTTGAATGTGTGGTTAAGTGGCTAAAAAATAATAATTTGATTAAGAAATAAGATATATAATATATTGATTCACCCCACTTCAGTATATTTCATGCTTAACAATTGGTATCAAAGTAGGTTCCTTTGAAAAAGTTTTATAGCTTGAAGGTAGATCAAGAAAGCATAGTGGCTGGATCACATGATAGTTTTTCTACAAATAAGGCACCTTTGTTTGATGGGACAAATTATGTTTTTTTGAGCATAAATATGAAGACTTATTTGATGGCCCTTGGATTTGACATATGGAAAGTAGTGGTAGAGGAATATGAGGAGCCAGAGACACTTATAACTACTCTGATAGAAATGAAGGCAAGTGAAAATAATGCTAAAGCTTTAAATGTTATTTTATGTGGTTTATGTGAATCAAATTTTATTACATTTATGAAATATAAATCTACTCGTGAAACTTGGGTAAAACTTGAGAATATTTACAAAGTTGATGGAAAGGTTCAGCAAGCTAAGCTTTAGATGGAAGATGAAGAAAATATAGCAAGTTATCTTTTGCAAGTTGATCAAATAGTTAATTAGATTCAAGGTCTTAGAGAAAAGTTAGAAGAATCAATTATGATTTAAAAAGTTTTGAGATCTCTACCATTGAGATATGATGCAAAATTTGTGGCAATAGAAGAGATGAAGAATTTATCCAAGCTAAAGATGGATGAGCTACATGGTATTCTTATGGCATATGAGATGCAAACTAAACAAGAGAAACCCTCAAAGAGAGAAGATGCTTTCAAGACATCAAAAAAAGAGAAGGATAAGATTCAAGAATCAAGTGATAGTTCTAGTGATGATGAAGATGACAATGGAGCTCTATTCATTTATAAGCCAAAAAAGGGCAATGGTAAATATCAATAAAAATTACCTTTCAAATGTTTTAATTGTAGAAAGATTAGACATTTGGTAGCTAAGTGCCTAGATAAGGGTAATAGTTATAATGAATAATGAAATTCTACATACAAGAAGAATTTCAAAGGAAAATTCAAGAAGGGATTCGAGAAAAAGAGTTTGTACTCTAAAGATCCTAGCTCAGCTGAAGATAGTGGATTTAGTGATTCAGAAGAAGAGATTCTATTCATGGCCATACATAAAGATGCCTCTGCAAGAAAAAGTATAGATGATCAAGAAGAAGAACAAGATGAATTCAAAGTGAATCTAGAAGGAGAACTCATTTGTGCCTTAGAAGAGTTAAAAGCTCTTGAAAATAAGAATCAAAGATTAAAGCTCCAGATCAAGAAAAATGAAAAGGAGTCAGAAAATAATTGAAAAACTACAAGCACACTTTGAATAAGCCAAGAAGAACGAATAAGATATAATGGCATAGTTGAAAATAGCAAAGAATGTGAAAGGTATGTTATTGAAATTGTTTCTTTAAAAGCAGATCTCAAGAAAATAAGTAAAGCAATCAATAATAGAGCAGCCAATGATTCAAAATTTGAGAATAGCACTAATATGTTGACTAAGATATTATAAAATCAAAGATCAATGTCAGATAAGACATGTATTGGATTTAAAAAATAGAAAAAGAAGGCCACTACTTTCATAGACAAGAAAAAAGGAAAGATCCATGCTGAAGCTCTTAAAAAAGAAGAAATAAAAAGGGAAGAAGTTAAGAATACAAAGGACATATCAAACAAAGAAGGTTGGAGGCAGTAGAGATACAAAAGGTAATCAAGTCATAAATACACAAATAGGTCCTATTTTTATGATTACTATTTGTATTGTAATGGATATGGTCATAAGAAAATAGAATGTTGAAAAAGGGCTAATAATTTTAGAAATAAGGAGAAGGAAAGTCATATAGAGTCAAGCAGAAGCCACAACTCTTTTGCTCTTCTATCAGGATTTAATGAAGAGGCCATAATATGTTACAAGTGAAAAAAATTCAAACACATAGCCTAGTACTGTAGAAGTGTGTTTGAGTCAGTCAAGGACCAGAGTTTCAAGGCTCCATTCATCAAGAAGAAATTTCAGATAAGTTCATGGCAGAAGAAACAACCTAAAAAATATATGTTGGTACAGACAACTTTGCATGCAAGAAATGAATAAATGCATGGTTCATTAATAGTGGATGTTCGAGGCACATGATAGGAGACAAAATAAATTTCATAACCTTGAAGAATATCAATGGTGGAATAGTGAAATTTGGAGATAATACTACTACTAGAATTGTTGGAAAAGGTACACTATATTTAGATAATGGTAGAACTAAAACTAAAAATGTTTTGTATGTAGAAGGTCTTAAGCATAGTATTTTGAGTGTAAGTTAATAATGTGATCAGGGGCACACACTAAAGTTTTATGTAAAAGGTTATGAAATTAGGATAAAAGAATCAGATGTATTAATTGTATATGCTCAGAGAACATGCAATAATTTGTATATGTTATCAGACATCAAAGGTTAAAGATGTTGTTTGAGTTAGATTGAAGAAATTTGGCTATGGCACAGGAGAATGGGTCACATAAAGTTTGACAATATTGTCAAGATTAGCAAAAATAAAGCAGTCAAAAATCTTCCAAAGATTACAAATCCATATGACACACTTTGTGAACCTTGTTGGCATAGGAAGTAGGCTAGAAGGTGGTTCAAAACAAAAAGAGTACTCGACCACTCAAATGTTAGAGCTTGTTCACATTGATCTATGTGGACCTATGAGAACTCAAAGTACTCAAGGTGATAAATTTTTCACGTATAACATAGGCAATGTTTTTAAACAAAAAATTAGAAGCTTTCAAACATTTCAAAGCATTCAAAGCATTGAATGAAACTAGTTTGAAGATTAAGTGTCTAAGATCAGATCAAGGAGGATAATTCATGTTAGCTAAATCTATTGAGTTTTGTGAAGACCATGGAACAAAGAGACATTATTCAACAGCCAAAACTCCACAACAAAATGGAGTAGTTGAGTGGAGAAACATAACAGTTTAAGAGATGGTGAGGACAATGCTAAATGAATCTAAAATACCAGATAAAATATTAGAGAGAGGCAGTTGCTATAATAGTGCATATTTAAAATAAAGCATTATTGAGACTCAATATTGACAAGACTCCTTATGAGTTATGGAAAGACAAACTAGTAATAGTTGATTATTTTAGAGTTTTTGGTAGCAGATGCTTCATAAAGAGAATTGATAAAGAACTTGGTAAGTTTGAATCTAGAGTAGATGAAGGTATATTTATTGGTTATTATTTTAAAATTAAAGCTTATAAATGTTATAAATAAATAAATAAGAAATTTTTTGAAAGTACAAGTGTCAAGATAGAAGAAGATGGAACACAAAGAATCAATGATCCAGTAAACATTCATGAAATCATTGAAGAGGAAGATTTTGAAGAATTAAATGAAGATGAGAAGAAGGAGAAAAAGGACATCAAAACTCCATCCAAATATTTTTAAATAAATCATAATGAAAGTGACATCATTTGAGACATAAATGAAGGAATTCACACCAAAAGAATTATGGTAAGTAAATCTGAGCAAATTAATTTTTCTTTATTATCCAAAATTTAGCCTAAAACTTTTTTAAAAGCTAGACATGATAAGCATTGGGTTAAGGCTATGGATGAATAATTAAATTAGATATAAAATAATGATATTTAAGAATTAGTGCCTAGACCAAAAGATCACAATGCGATAGGAACAAAATGAGTTTATACAAATAAGTTGAATGAAAATGGAGAAGTGACCAAGAATAAAGCAAGATTAGTATTTAAAGGATATGCTCAGATTGAGGGAATATATTTTGAAGAAACTTTTACACTACTGGCAAGGCTAGAGGCTATTAGAATGTTTCTTACATGTGCAGTGTTTGAAATTTTCAAAGTGTTTCAAATGGATGTCAAATTTGCCTTCCTAAATGAGAATCTAGAAGAAGAGGTCTACATTGAGCATCTTGAGGGATTTATTCTCTCAAATATTAGTAGCCATGTAGTCAAATTGAAGAAAGCATTGTATGGATTGAAACAAGCTCTCAGAACTTGGTATGTAAGGCTTGATAAGTACCTGTAAGATCAAGATTTCAAGAAAGAATTTACTAACAGTAATCCCTACATCAAAATCGAAGGTGAGCATCAATTGATTGTTTTGGTGTATGTTGATGACATAATTTTTGGAGAAAACATTAAAAAAATTACAAAATAATTTTTTGATAATATGCAAAAAGAATTTGAGATATCTATGCTTGAAGAATTATCATTTTTCTTAGGATTGC
Source organism: Torreya grandis (assembly GCA_037957365.1). NCBI lineage: Eukaryota > Viridiplantae > Streptophyta > Pinopsida > Cupressales > Taxaceae > Torreya > Torreya grandis. The sequence continues at coordinate 5,788,350 of JARHVA010000015.1, read as the reverse complement.
AAATATTTTAGTTAGATAAAGGAATGTTTATATCTCAAAGTAAATATGCTAAGGAAATGTTGAAGAAATTTGGTTTTGAGGATTATACACCAGTTGGCACACTAATGTGTATAGGAAATAAAATGAACAAGGATGAAGATTCAACTATTGCAGATCAATCTTTGTATAGATATATGATTGGTAGTGTTTTATATTTGACAACATCGAGGCTAGACATCATGCATGTAGTAGGTATGGTTGCAAGATATCAGTCAGCTTCAAAATATAGTCATGTTTAGTTGGTTAAGAGAATATTCAGATATATGAAGGGGACATTGGATTATGGATTATGGTATCCCATAGGTAGATATTTCACTTTGGTTGCTTATACAGATTCAGATTGGGTAGGTTGCTTTAAGGATACAAAAAAGTATAAGTGGAGGATATTTCTTCCTTAGTGATAGATTAGTATCATGGCTAAGAAAAAATTAGAATTCAGTATCACTTTCTACATCTGAAGCAGAATATATTGCAATGGTATTATGTTGTACTTAAGTGCTTTGGATGAATTAAACTTTGAAAGATATCAAGGTAAAATATGATGAACCTATTTCTATTTTTTATGAAAACACAAGTGCTATTAATATTTCAAAGAATCTTATGATGCATTCAAGAACAAAACATAATCCCATTAGATATCACTTATTGAGAGAGCAGGTTACTAATTAATAAGTTAAGATGGAATATATCAGTACTACAGAGTAGATTTTAGATATTTTCACAAAGGCACTACAAAAAGACACATTTGAGTATCTGTAGGAGAAGTTAGGAGTAATTTATTTTACTTCATACCATTGAGGTTCAATATTAGTTGAGGGGGAGCTAAGTGTTAGCTCTAAGTAGGCCCTTTGCCACTGATGTCAAAGGTGGAGAAGAATAGAAATAGGTATAGGTACAGGTGCAAAAATAGGTGTAATAAATAGGTACAAAGAATAGAAACAGGTTGCTATATTAAGGGGGAGTTACTATATGTTTTTTAGATGGTAGTATGTGTAAGTTTTAGGATGTGGCAGTTTCAATTTGAGGTTTTCATCAATGACAAAGGGGGAGATTGTTGGAAATATTGTCATTGACGTCAAAGGTCTAGCATTATTGGTGATAAAGGCCCTATTGCATTTAATGGTGTTTTTAATATTCATTTCTTGGCTAATGTGTGTTAATATTTATTTAATATTAATGAATATATTTTTGGTTGCATAGAAATCAAAAGAGGGCCCATGGAGAAGTCAAAAAGTCACACAGTAAAAGATGAAAGAGGAATGGGATGCATTTTCTCATGAAGAGTCATCTTGAGGAATTCCAAGAGTCACCATGTGAAGACAAAAGAGGGTATGGTGAATTTTTCTATGAAGGGACACTTTGAAGAATATGAAAAGTCATCAAGATAAAGACAAAAGAGGAAAGGACACTTTTACTTATGAAGGGTCACCATCTAACTTTTCAAATGCAAGGATACGAAGGGTCATGCAAGTTTGTCACCATTTTCCATGAAGATTGAAGGGTCACAAAGGGTGAATGCCAAAGGTTAGTTGGAAAGCTATAAATAAAGGCTTGAGAAGCCATTTTTGATATGTAAGAGAGTTCATGGTTTGTATTTGTTTTCAAAGAGAGAAAAACATGAGATATTGTAGAGTTCTATAATTTGTTGAATAAGCAACATTGAGAGATAGTTGTGTTTTATACACAAGAGGGGTTGGTGCTCCTATGGATTGGTGCTCAAAAATCTTTGTAAGGGGTTGGTGTTCCTATGGGTTAGTGCTCACATATAGTTGTTGTGCTGGTGGTCAGCAAAGGGGTTGGTGCTCTTGCAAGTTGGTGCTTGCAAACTTTGTAATTTGAGTTGGTTGTCATTCATATACTTGAGATTATTCTCTGTGGTTTTTCCCACTTTGAGTTTCCACATAAAAATTTTGGGTCTCTCTCTCTCTCTCTCTCTCTCTCTCTCTCTCTCTCTCTCTCTCTCTCTCTCTCTCTCTCTCTCTCTCTCTCTCTCTCTCTCTCTCTCTCTCTCTCTCTCTCTCTCTCTCTCTCTTGTGTGGTGCATATTATTGTTACAATTTTATTGCATATCTTGAATGTGTGGTTAAGTGGTTCAAGAAAAGGAATTTGATTAAAAAATAAGATATATAATATACTGATTCAGCCCCCCCTCTTAGTGTATTTTATGCTTAACATCTTCAAGTTTAAATAGATATGGAACTACCTGTACCTCTCAAACATGAAGTGCAAATTGTCATAGTGGTCTTTTACATGACCATACATAGTCTAGTCATTGAGATACACTTGGAGGAACTTATGGATAAATTTATTGAAATCAGTGATCACTACCCTAGAGAATACGGTTGGTGCATTCATGAGTCCAAAAGGAATTACATTGTAATCAAAACAACCCCATTCAGTTGCAAAGGTTATTTTTGGCTTATCTTCCTCCTTGATCTACACCTAATGGTAGCTAAAAAAACCATCAATGAAAGTGTATATTTCATAGCCTACAACTCCATCTAGGACCTAATCTATAAATGGGGTCAAGAATGGATCATTGATATAAGTGGCATTCAATAGCATGTAGTCAACATAGATCCATATGCACCCATCCTTATTGATTTTGATGACCATCAAGCTCACCCATTCATATTATTGTACTAGGTAGATTATGATGGATACTAACATTCCATCAATCTCCATCTTTAGCTTAGAGTAGAGATTGGGATTCATCTGATATGGATACTTCTTGACTGGCCTCGTATCATCTACCAACTTGATGCTCATTTTTTCAAGGGAAGGGTTGGTGCCTTTCATGTCTCCATAGCTACACAAGAACAAGTCCTAAAATTCCTTCAATATGTCTATAATTTATGCCATTTGTACCTCAAACCAATAATTGCCTATAGTGGTAATCCTCAATTCACTTTATATGTTGATGTCTAATGGAGTGGTCTTGAGTGGTACATGGTAGGGTTCATTTCTCTCTTGATGAGAGTCCTCAACTTGCCTTGTCCCCTTAATTTTTTAAGTTCAAATATGCATTGGATCTTCCTTATCTGGAGTGTTGTCATCCATAAGGTGCACAAATTTTTGTCTACTTGTTAGAGCCTTCTAATTATGCTCTTTCTAGTCTCATATTCTTCTTCATTAGAGTCACTATTGAGCACCATCTCTTCAAGGAATGTCAAGAGTGATAGTCCTTTCTCCCCAAACATTTCCTTAAGGCACTCTTATAGAATGGCAATTTCCTCAAACACTACCCTACAGATGACTTACAGTGGCTCTAGTAGCTCTAAGTTATGTGAAGAAAAGGAGAAGATGTGCATGAACCTCTCTTTGAGTATCTCCTAGTTTCCTATCTCATAATGCATCTGATTTACAATGTAACACACTTACACCCATGTTTTTAAGGTCCTATAAAAGGCATGCATCCATAGGTCTCTTAGCATATTCTCATCATCATAGACAGTCTAAGTATCTTCACACAGATGAATATGCATGATTGGGTCAAAATAATTAAAGTAAGTAGGTATGTCTAAGTATTCATTAATATTATTGAACCTAGTATATATTATTGCCTTCACATCTCACCATGTGGACAAGCTATGTTTTTACACTTCCCACCAATAATTAGTAGTGCTCTTCAAGGTATGCACTAGTGTGCCCATTCAATCTATTTCCTTGGGGATGAAAGCTTCAATGTCATGGACATACATTTGTATGGGATAACTCCATTCATACTTTGGGAGTGTTGAAAGCTTCCCTTTACTTATCCAAAACACCATTTTTCTAGTCCATCTAGTGCAGGGAACCCATCTCTTCTTATTGTGCTCAATCCTAACCAGTCTCATTTTGGCTGGCCTTGGCCAGCTATATGCACCAAGTGGTACCTTCGACTAGTAACCTTGTAATCCTCTTATACCCATCATTCATAGGCTATGCCAATTTTATCATAGGATAATTTCCCATCCTCCCATTTGATCATGCCTTGGTCACTAGGGTTGAGCTTCTTGGCAACCTATGCCATGATGTTATAAATGTGGTTGATCTCATCATCGAGGTCAATGCTTTCTACATAAGGGGGCCCTTGATCACTTGATAGAGGGATCACCACCCTTTCCTTTCCATTCTCAAAATTCATGTATCACTTATTAAATCACATGTCTACATTATTAACATAGCATCATGGCCTTCCCAAGAGTGTTGGATAGTTATCCTACTCTACAACTTGATGACCTCAAAGTTGGCTCAAAACTTGGTTCCCATGATATCTACAATGGTGCCCTTTAAGATCCTGATAGGTTACACTTGGGTTTTTTATCCATGAACAACATATGAGGTGAAGGCATTAAGGATGGCCATACCATCTTATCCTACGTAATTTTGGTCAGAATATTGAGCTCAACACCCATATCTACTAATACTTCATAAACCAACCATCCATTGATGGTGGCATCTATCAATAATTATTGGTCATACTCTATGTTCTAAGTATGCATTACTTCATACACCTGTTCCATATGCAGTACTATAACTTCTATCACTTGAGGTGTGGCCTCTTATATTAGTTATTTCCCTACATGATTTAGAAACAAGTCTTTCAATAGGGGTAACACCCCTTCAGTTTATAGAAGGCATAGGATCTCTATCAACTCCTACACTTCAACCTCCCAGTGGTCTTACTTCTTACATGAAGTGGTGGCCTATGCTTCTAGATACTTGGCCATCTAGATCTCTCCCTACAAGTTTGTATTATGTGTATGGCTTATTATAGGACATCATTTTTTCATGTAGGGTCTGAATATGATGAAAATTTAGGCTTAGATCATGCTATGTACTTAGTGTGGCTTGACTCACCATACTCCAATTGAAATTCTTGGGTTATCACAGTGGTTGGTTGAGTGGTAAACCTACTCTTGGTTGTGGCCTATATGTTAGGTGGCTCCTTACGAGTCTAATATGGCTTAGGGACATACTTTTCCTCTTTGTACTCATACCTAACCATTACATCACCTTTGTTTATACCAGGTTAACCTTAAGTTATCTTTTTGTACAAGTTTGGGCACTCTTCAATTGAATGTGGTCCTTGACATTACCCATATGTTAGGTGCATGGGGAAATCACATCAATAATGCTTAATAGAACCACACTTGTAACATGATCATGGTGGGAATATTCTTCCACCACATCCTCTTCCTTGCCCATGCATACCTCATTGGTTCCCATAGCCCATATTGTGTTGGCTATAGCCTTCATTATCTTGACCTGCCTGACTACCAACTGATGAAGTCACCTACCTCATACCTCTTTCCATGTTTTGGCACATCTCATTGATGACTCAAAATTATACTATTGAGTGCGTATAAGCATTACACATCTTTTGATAAATGACGGTGTTCACTTGACTAGTGCACTACATCAAAGGGAAGTTATGAGAGTCATGTGGCCCATGACAAACTTCACATTTGAAGAGTAGGGCATGAACTTTTTTTGCAAGCAATTATTCTTGTTATGCCCCTCCATCTCATAGTTAGTGCACCATAATTCATTATGAGTGTCATGCATTGAAATAGTGGTCAACTTCTATATCTAGGAGGCCAATGATGTAATCTACACTCCATGAATGGGCTAATCCTAGTATCAGTGATGCATATTACCTTAGCCTAGAGCACCGATTCAAGTGCTTCATAAGGGTATTTGAAGGTCTTCATAGACAAAAATCATCCAAAGGATACTATTAAGCCTCCAATAAACCATTACGCATGTTAAAAGGGGTAAATGTCACACAAAAGCTTAGAGAGAAGAGTTTTGAACTATGCATCATAAGAGCACATTCTCTTGAACAACCCTTGGTTGATTTCCTTAAGCAACATAATGATCTACTACTCAAATTCAAGGATATCAAACTCTTTCAAGAAGGCTTCCTTTAGCATATTATAGTCAACCATATCTTGGTTTGGATCAAATTTATGATACCAAGTATGGGCACAATCTAGCAAAGTGGTCATGAATTGGGTTACTTTGTGCTTGGGTTGAGTGATGCCCTGAGTGTACCATTGCAACTCATACTTCAACACATGCTTCATGACATTCTTGATGTCATGATACTTATGCAAGTGCATATCCATCTCATAGTATATCTATTTAGGGGGTGGTGTTGGGTTATGAGGTGCTTACCCCCTTGCATCTATGTTGGAGGTGGCCCTACATCATTGATTATAGGTTAGGGCATTGACCCTATCATTATTCATTACATTTTTAAATTTGTTAGTGTAGTAACACACACTTGTGGTGTCATGCGACTTCTCATGGGCTATTACCTAGTCAATGTAGTTGATATCCTCTGTATGGGAATGCTTTCACCTATGTTAATAGTTTTTGGGTTGGCACTTATTAGGTTTGACGTACCCTCACTCAGTTCCTCATAGGGAATCACTTGCTCAATAAAAAACTCTTGATCTAAATGTTGAATCTTATCAAAATTGATGTTGATAATAGGTTTAGTTACCATTCTTATATTTTCTAGTGAAGAATCCAATGCATGAGCTTACACTTTAGGTTCAAAAGGGGTAGATGCTTCTAGTGTATCCTCAGTAACCACATCATGTAGGGAGCCACTACATCCTACACCCAATTATTAAGCCTAGTTTTTAGCTTATTCCTCTTGTGTTGTTATAGTTTAATGGATCCTTCCCCACGTCCTTCCCACTCGCTATGGGTCCTCTCGACACTTTTAGGTTCTAGATCCTCCATCATCATATGCTTTTGCTTACTATAGTTCAGCCACTGGATCTCTCAAGTGTTAGGTTATTGTTCCTCTTCCATCACACCTCACTTACACTTCCCCTTCTCACCTTCTATGCTTTCTCATATGTACAAGGATTTTAGCTTTCCATTCTTACAATTTCTATATTGTAATCCAATAGAAGCTTCTTTAGTTTAATATTGATTCATCTTATGAATGTGTCCCTTGGTTCATGAAAAAACTCACTCTATTTCTTCAAGGCATGAGAATGTTGACACTATGAACTCCAATATGTAGTTATTCAATGCACCACTCCACCACTTGTATACTATGTGTGTCCAAACATCATCTAGGCTCTCAAGCCTCTCTATGTATTTTGTCATCCACTCGATGTGTTGGTCATAGATTTACCTTCTAGAGGTGGTCTAGGAAACCAACCATTGGTACACATGCTCAAGTAACTCATAAAATAACACCTCATATAAAGAATCATATAGGTTGTCTTTCACCCATTTCCTTGGTTCCTACCCTTTGTATATAGGATGCTTCTATGCAAAAATATCTTCCACTTGCTCTAGCCAGTGCTTGATATTCTCAAGTGATAGTCAGAGCATCACTCTGTTATAACATTATAGTAATTAAATTCAACATGGGTCTTGGAAATAAAACCAAAATATTGTAGAAAAGTTCACTAGGTTAGATTTTGTGCTTAGTCATGTACTTAGCTATCAAACCAAGTCAGTTCTAGACTTGATAGAGTTATCTATGGGAATAGAAAGGTCTAGAGCACAACTTTTAACACACTATTACACTAACATCAGTTTCACATAAGGCACAAGCCTTGTGTACTCACTCGAAGTGCAATAGTGAAGGGACTGATCTTGTATTGGGATAATTGGGACATGGCACAACTTGGGTTTATTGGGGTTTAAACATTGGCAAGAGGGGTTCATGTGGTCTTTCAGTGTTAGGTTATTCAAGGGGAGTTTAATAGGTACAATCCTTCTCAATGGAACAAGTCCTAATGTATAAGTCCATAACTAGCTAGGTAGGGATCAGGCATGCATTAGGCATAAGTTGTGGGAATAACTAGTTTAGGGTCATTTAGTTACTTACACAAGTCATAAGGATGGCTTGGGTTCAAATGCTCAACCTCAGGGTAGTGCTCTAGGTATGAGTTTTAGAGCCTCAGTGCATTTAGGTTCCAACACTTAACCTATTTATAGGTAGGCTAAAGTTCCTATATGGCACAAGGAAACCATTAATGACTAGGGATAAACCTCCATATCATAATACATTTAAGTAAATAACTATATAATTGCTATTATAAAACTAAGTCTTAACATAACACTATGTTATCTATATTGCAAGAATCAACACATTAGTTCTTTAACCACATTTTTCATTTACTTCATAGTTCAACATACAAGGTTTAAGATCTAAAAGTAGAGCATATACTCCTTCCTAACACTATTCATGCTAGTGGCTCACATGTGAGCTTGGGCTATACATTCAAGATACTTAATCTATCATATACAAAATATAAATACTTAGGTTGGCTCTCCTTTCCAATAGAGCTTCACTACACTCAATCACCTCATCTTTTTATCTAAAATAAGCCTCCTTTTATAACCAAAGGGGTACCCTCTCACCAGCTCAAATGGGTACATTCCAAGTGGTGAGGTGTTGGTGGGGGTCACTATCTCATTGGCTCCACTATGATTCCTAGGTTAGATGATTGCATGTTGGACATTGAGTTATCGATGGGGTTGCTATCCCCACCTACTTAACCATTTTGACACCTTAATTTCTTGATCTACTAATACAATTTCTTATATGGATGTCTTTTGAAGGTCGGTGCCATGCAAATGCTTACTAGATGGCATGAGATCCATGAGAACTCCTCTAGCTGGTGCGAAAAGTATAAAAAGGATAAACCATCACACAAGGTTACCTCACACTAAGATCTATAAAGTTGGTATAGTCCATGTAGTTAGTATAAAAGGGAGTCCAACACCACTTACATATATCTAGGCTATTGGCAGTACTAATCCAAAATAGATCCCCACCTCAACTCAATTAGGGGATGGTACCCACTATCGCCTCTCTCTCACTACATTTTTAAACCTATGTGGATCTAGTGGTACATCCTATCATAGAAAAATACCATAATACCCTATTTGGTGTATACTTCTTAATAGTGTAACCCTGTCAATCAATGTTATATAGTAAGGAGTAGTCATATATAGCATATATTGTGCATCTTCTAGCCACTAAAATTATATATCTCAATATGACCTCCACATCACATCAACCTCGATCATTTCATTAATGGATCGTTTATAATATTAGAGATTCCAAGTTAGTCCTATGCCCTAACCCAACTTGAAACCATCCATATGCTATAGGATCATCTAGAGCCATCTATTATCCCCTACCCATTGGACACTCAATAGATACATGATCCCATACCCACACCTAAATTAATGTTTATGGGTTGATAATCTATCCACCATGATGAATAACACAATGAATATCATGGTATATCTAGGATAATATCACTAGACCCTAGGCAAAGACCATTATATCTATCAACATGTCTCTCATTATGCCTTCCAACCCCATATGGAATAATTGACCACACTTGTTAGGAAGTAGAACGTAATTGACAACAACCATGAGATAAAGCACAACTTGATCATATACCATAGGTACAAGGGCATCCTTGTCCATCACCTCAAATCAAGGAATGTCCATCACTAGCTCCATCTCATCAATGTTGATGTATCCCCCTACACCATATTGATGTTGACGTATCTAATCAAATCCTCTAAGACCTCTTATTTATCCCTTAAAGCCAACCAATATAGGGGATGACATCTAATAGGAACCCATAGTATACACTAGACATGCTTTAATATAATTGTGATCACCCCTATTAGTATTCATATGTTGATGTATCTAACCTCTAATGCTTGGATAAAAAACTTACTAAGACCTGATATACTCTAATAGTTGGCATCCTTACCACGTGTAGCAGTCTAATAATGTTGAAGAACCTTGGAATGTCAACTGCCCATAAGCCTAACTGACATAGAATGTGAGATCATCACTCATAAGCTATCAACAGTTTAACTTAGTCTTGTAATCCAGTCCAAACCATTCTAATTTATTGTCTATTTATACTTCCTAAATCATATTTCTACTATTTAATCATCTTTAATGGTCTAACATCATCATGTCTAGTTCTATCAGTCTCAAAGATCATTTTCTATGTCTTTCTTTCTTCGTATTCTGGTCAACTATTTTGTTATGATGTTTTTTGTTGTTTTCTAAATGAATTCATCATTTGAAAATATGATTTATCTATTGATGTGATGGTTTCATCATTAAATAGAGGGTCCAACCTTTTTATTAAATCATAACAATTGTGTCGATAGTTGGTCCTTTTTACTATTTTTGTTATTCAAAGTTGTCATTCATTTTCCTATCTATTTTCACAAAAATCATGATGATTTTATTGATGAATGGGTCATTTTGTTGATCTTCTATTAATTTTGGACATTTGATGTTTTCATCACTCTTCTAGATGAAATCACTATTATTGAGGACCAATTCACCAATGGTTTAGATAAAATTGTTGTTGGGGTAAAAGGGCTCTATGCCATTTGGTAAAAGGTCAATTTCATCATTTTTACAGATGAAATTGCAAAATTTGGGGACCATTTTACTAATCTAAAGATTAATTAATTATTTTTTATGATGAATTCACCATTTACATAGACAAATTCATTATTCTAAAAATGGGGAATTTGTGTTTTTAATAACTTCCAAGAGTAATAAATGTAATTAAATGTAGAATTAACAAAAAATAATCATACCTACCAGTGGCCCCATCCCATATGGTCACATGTGCTCTTGAAATCAGTCTAGAAGTGTTATCGATCATCCTCAGTGAGTAATTTTATCTCGGTCTCTCATGCACAAATTTGTAAAGGTGATTTTCAAATAGGAGGGTGAAAATGAAGTATTTTTTTATGCTAGGATGAATCTATAATCTTTTATTTGAAATATTTTCCACCCATTATGCTATTTTTCTTCTCTATAGATCTTTTTTCCACCCTATAATCCATTTTTAATCATATTTTCACTCATATATTCCATTTTTTCTCCTCATCTATCATTTATATGCCATTATGTCATCATTTCAAGGATTCACTCAACTAAAGTTTTATTGACTATCCCCTCGAGGGGCATTTTAGGCTTCACCAACATTACTTTGGGGTAATATGAACCCATTTACTAGTATTTTTAGCAAATTTTCATAAAAACTAACATCCATTATTTTTATTCTACATTCAAATTTATGACTTTTTAATCTTTGAAAATCCATTACTTTGCTTGTATCTTGCAACACCTTCACAAATAGGGGCAAATGTATACACTCTATTTTTATCACTTTCATGTCAAATTACACAATGGAATAACTTCTACTAGTTTCACATATTCTCTATTTCATTTTTTATAGTCAATTATCATTCTCTATTTAATTATCAATTTATTTATTCTATCATTCTCTATTCAATTATCAATTTTTCTATTCAATTATCAATTTCTTTATTTAATTATCAATTTTCTCTGTTCAATTCCTTCTTCTCTGATGAATTTGATAATTTTCCCTTATCTATTAAATCACATTCTCCTTCTCAATTTCAATCTATTAATCAATTTCTCACATTGTATTAATTAAATAGGTTCTTGAGCTATTTAATGTTTACTCTTCTAATTACTAATTTTCTTCTTGTCCCCTTCCAAAGAACATCTTCATGCAAAATGAAATATTGAGATCCTAAGAATATACCCTTGAGAGCACATTGTATACACATAATATTTTAAAACTTTATCAATTATTGATGATTTCTCTCTTTTGAAAACCCACCAAGTCTTAATCTCTTTAAGTGCATGCCTTAAAGGGTGCATCGAGAAAGGGGTGGGCAAACCATTAGTGCTTTGCAAGAATGTTGTTTTATATACTACCACTTGCTATTTACACAACCTTATCTTATGTACTTCCATAAGCCTTGCTTCCTCTCTTGTATAATATTCCAAGCATTTCACTACCTTTTTTATCACCTACCTAAGCCTAAAACCCTTTTTAATAATTGACATTACAACCTAGGTTAACCCTATATAAAAAAATTTAAAAGCATGTTATGGGTATAGGTCAACTCTGGCTGACCTAAACTAGGATCTATATTATTTTTATTAATTAATGATATATAGTTAATTGGGCTGACCCTGTTAGTGAAACTTTCAGAAAGGTTTAGGGTTAGATTCAACTATATATACACATCCATTTATGGCATTTATGAGGAAGAGAAGAAGAATATTATATTATGTATCTTCTTATCCACCATTCTACTTGAGGGACATAGTTTGGGGTTTCAATACTTTATTTGGAGATATGGATCTTGTCTTGTGGAGAAGTCTTTTTTATGTATATAGAAGTTACGTAGCCTAGAGCTAACTTATCTTTGTTATCCTTACATACCATAAAAAGATATTGATAAACACCTTGGCCAAGGGAGATATTAAGGCTTGAAGGGTTTGTCTTCAAAGGTAAGTATTCCTATCTTTGTTCTTCCTTTATAAGACTAGATAAATTTATTTATTTTCTTATCTCCCATGAATTAATATTTACTATACATTAACATGAGTATAGATCTTATATGATTATTTAACTTTTATGTTTATTACTCCCACTTTGTGCCACAATATTTGATGATCACTAGGTTAGATTTTACTTTGTTTTACATTTACTTGGTGAATATGGAAACATAGGACATATCTAGGGTTATTTCATGGTGTTGCTTGACTAGAGGATTTAGAACCCTCTCTAGTGATGTTTGTAAGGCACCTAAAACAAAAAACATGCTCTGATACCACTTGTCAGGATCTTGCTCCTCAATAAGAGCACATATGATTACCTTGTATAAGCAACTAATCACGAAATTAAACCAGAATTAACAAGTAACTAGAATTCACACATGACATAGAATATGAGAGATAATACACAATCTTGTATTAATACTCATGCCAAAAGGAAATAAAATGAAGATGCCACAATCTTCCACACCTCTCAAATGTACAAATCTCTTTCCCTCAAGAATTCACTCTCCTACCAAAAATGGTCCCAACACACAACTCAAACACAGAGTTGGTGTTCACCTCCAACTAGTCAGTAATAACCCTGCCAGTACACAAGTACTCAAAGTACTTCAAGTAGATCTCCCATGAACCTGAAACAACTTGCAACTCAAATGATCTTACTTACCATGTAGAACTTCTCCCTGATCTTGCTACCACCTGCAGATCAACTGTTCTTACAATTGGAAGGATCTCTTCCTTGCCTTAATCCTTAATTACAATACATGCCAATGAGTCTATAAATAGATCCCATACTAAACAATAACTTAGACTTCTAATTTACAATAATTAGACATGAAAATCAAGACCAAAAATAGCCTTTACATGCATACAATCAGTTCAACAAACTAACTGTTCATACAACGAGTAGTTCTGGAACCACACAGGCGACTGATGTCAGTCCCTATCTGCCTAGAGATGACTGATATCAGCCAACTCTTGCCGATGTCAGTTGCCATTCTGTTCACCCTTGACTGACATCGGTTGGCCTAACTGACATCAGTGACTATGACACTTAGCAACTCCTCCATGTCTGCATACATCAAAGCTTTTAGCTCCACAACCTAATAATCTCCCACTTGGAGATAAATAGATGCACCTGTACCTGTACCTATACATCATCTAGTTTGTTTCCTTGGCTTTGTATCCCTCTTCAATATCACCCTTAAAGACCAACCACCACAAATCATGTGGTGCACCTCCTGTCATCCAAATTACCTGCCACATCCACATCTACAAACCCATGTAGAAAAGAACTTAACCCTGCATAGCATCTGCACTACTACTGGTCCCTCTCAGATATCTGAGAATCCACTGAACTACCCTCCAGTGCTTCTTTCCTAGATTGGCTCCAAACTTGCTGACAACTCCCACCACTTGGGAAATCTCAGGTCTAGTACATACCATGCACTTAACCTCATCATGTGAATCAAGACACTATTCATAGAACTATCCAACCATCAGTGTGCTAACCAGTTTCACACAATCATCTGGAGAGAAAATCAACCTGTGACCTTCCATGCCTCTAGAACACACTCATGCCAAAGAATCTTGCTGCTCCCAGATTCCTCATGACACACCTCTGAACTAACTTTACATTTAGTTCAGGAACTCCCTGCATGTGTAACTCTGCAACAAGCACAACATATAGTAATAGGATAATGTAGCTAATATTATTCAACTTGGTAAAGAGAAACACAATGGTTAAACCTCCATTGTCCTGTAGCTTACTCAAGACCATATATCCTGGCCTTTTGTCTCACGTGTCCATTCCCACTCTTCTTTATCTTGAACATCCATTTATCTCTTAGTGCTTTCTTCCAACTGGCAACTCCACCCAAAAACTCCCATTTGGTTCTTCTCCAAGGAATCACATCCTTCATCCATGTCAAGCTCCCACTATTTTTTAGATCTACCTGCTCTGCTTCTTTAATAACTTCCTGGTTCTTGGCCATCAGTGAGAAACAAGTTGTGTAAAGAAGGGAAATGATGAATTTGAGGCTTACTTACCCTTTAAGTCCTCCATATGGGCACTTGAGACTCCTTGACAGCTTGCTGTCTGCCCAAAATCTGTCTCAGTGACCGATGCCGATCACATCTCAGTCTGCACCTGACCGACATCGGTTACATGTGATTGCCTCATCATTGACATCGATTCCCCCTAACTGACGCCAGTGTTTATTAGTCTAGAGTCACCAACATCAGGCTACACATAGACGACGTCGATCCCTATTTGGATGCCGATGCCAGTTTTCTAACTGACATCAGTCTTTATGTTTTACTTGTGAGCGATGACTTCTACCCATGAGCTCCTTTTGGATCAAACCCTTGTCCATATCAACCTTACTCCACTCAAAATTATTTAGCCCCTTACGCTGATCACTATCCATCATCTTCTCCTTAAAAACCAAGACTTTCATGTTCTTATCACAAACATCAGATTTCTCAAGAAACGTCACTTTCTTCCTTTGCTTACAGAAATCTCGATCCATGCTTTTCAAACCTGAAAGCATACCCTTTGACTCAAGAACATGCATCCCCTTCTTATTCATGTGACCAAGCCTATTAAGCCACTTCTTCGAATCTACAGCTGAAGTAGATAAACTAGAAAGAAAATCAATAATACAAGTAGATAGATAAAGCATACCTACTTTCTTACCTCTTGCTATAACAAGTGCACCCTTGGAAACTTTCCAAGAATCTGTTGTGAGAGTTACTGTGCAGCCCTCATCACCCAACTTTCCAATAAAAATCAAATTTCGCTTCAGGACTAGGACATGCATGACCTCCTTCAACACCCATGTGTTTCCCATCTACAAATTTAGCTTCACTTTCCCTTTGCCAACCATTTGACAAGGCTTACTATCCCCTAAATAAATTTCTCCAAAGTCTCCCTAGACATACTCATGAAAAAAATTCCTATTTCAGGATGCATGGAAAGAGGCACCAAAATCTAAAACCCAAGTTTCTAATTTATCCAAAGAACATACTAGAGCATCCTATACAACAATACCTACAACATCTACTTCTTTAGTTCCTTCTTGCAGATCTTCAACCAACCAACAATCTCTCTTTACATGCCCTTGCTTTCCACATTTCTAGCAAGTTATTCTGCCATACCTGGACTTGGATCTCCTGCCTATCTTTGACCTTGATCTCCCATGCTCGATCTTCTCTCTTTGCCTTCCCCTACTTTCAACACTCAAAGCATTCCCTGATGATTCCCCTGTGTTTTTCCTGTGAATTTATTCATTCAAGATTACACTCACAACATCATCCACTTTTAATATTTTTGAAGCAGACGCAGTATTACTAACTGCCATTACCAAACTCTCTCAACTTTCAGGTAATGAGCATAAGATTAAGAGAGCCTAAATTTCATCATCAAAAATAATATTGACTAAATTTAACTGGTTTACCAAACCATGGAAATCACTAAGATGACTATGTACAAATCCACCTTCCAACATTTTCAAATTAAATAATTGCTTCATAAGAAATACCTTATTTGAAGTTGACGGTTTTTCATATAAATTTGCCAAAGATTCCATCAACTCTACCATTGTCTTAGCCTGAGATAAGTTGGAAATCACAGATAATGCAAGACTCAACCTTATAAATCCCAGAGCCTTCTGATCAAGAACCTCCCATTCTTCATCCTTCATATCCATGGGCTTGCATGCAACCCCACCCAATGGTAAGTACAAATCTTTCTAATACAAATAATCTTCAATCTGCATCCTCCATAATTGATAGTTCTTGCCATTAAACTTCTCCATTCATAGCTTACTTTCTTTTGCCATTGCTATACTCCCACACAAATAGAAACCCCTGTGAGTGACCTGTAATCAACAAACACTAATCAAATCTGATACACCCTGTTAGTAACCCAACCTAAAGCTCTGATACTAGTTGTAAGGCACCTAGAACAACAAACATGCTCTGATACCACTTGTCAGGATCTTGCTCCTCAATAAGAGCACATATGATTACCTTGTATAAGCAACTAATCACAGAATTAAACCAGAATTAACAAGTAACTAGAATTCACACATGACACAGAATATGAGAGACAATACACAATCTTGTATTAATACTCATGCCAAAAGGAAATACAATGAAGATGCCACAATCTTCCACACCTCTCAGATGTATAGATCTCTTTCCCTCAAGAGTTCACTCTCCTACCAAAAATGGTCCCAACACACAACTCAAACACAGAGTTGGTGTTCACCTCCAACCAGTTAGTAATAACCCTGCCAGTACACAAGTACTCAAAGTACTTCAAGTAGATCTCCCATGAACCTGAAGCAACTTGCAACTCAAATGATCTTACTTACCATGTAGAACTTCTCCTTGATCTTGTTGCCACCTGCAGATCAACTGTTCTTACAATTGGAAGGATCTCTTCCTTACCTTAATCCTTAATTACAATACATGCCAATGAGTCTATAAATAGATCCCATACTAAACAATAACTTAGACTTATAATCTACAATAATTAGACATGTAGCTCAAGACCAAAAATATCCTTTACATGTAAACAATTAGTTCGACAAACTAACTATTCATGCAACGAGCAGTTCTAGAACCACACAGGTGACCAACATCGGTCCTTGTCTGCCTGGAGATGATCGACATCAGCTGACTCTTGCCGATGTTAGTTGCCATTTTGTTCACCCCTGATCGACATCGGTTGGCCTGATTGACGTCGGTGACTGTGACACTCAGCAACTCCTCCATGTCTGCATACAGTGAAGCTTTTAGCTCCACAACCTGACAATGTTATTGTGGTAAGATATCACTTGGTTAGGTCTATAGATCCATCTTAGTCATGACCCTGAATATCTAATGTATCAATAATCAGAAGTGTAAGTAGTATTTATCTTCTTTGAGCTAGGATTGATTAATAGATTAGTTACATTTCCCTTTTCATACATTATAGTGAATCCAACATGAATCAAAACCTTGTAGGTTTTATTTCATGCTTTCATTTTATTATTATATTATATATTTCTATTTTTATAGTACTATATCAAACCTATTAGTATATTTCTAATAATTTGTGCACAAGTTTAACACATATTCACCCCAAAATGAATTTATTATGTCTGTGTAGATCTTCTCTAAATATAGGTGACTGGATCGATTATCTTGACACATCCTTATTTTTTAGTTATATATTTGCATACATAGTTGTACTAGTCAACTCTATTTGCATTTATCTTTTTTTAGCATACATGTATATAAATAGAGTCGATCTAGTCAACTATGTTCACAACTTTTCAACACACAGTATTTGCAAACCACATCGATCCAGTCAATATTTTGATCATAATTTTTGAATCAACACTTGAGAATCATAACATAATTTTTTCAAATCTAAACATATTCAATCCCACCAAGGTCCATTCTTATTATCTCTATCATTTTAGTTTTTCATTCATTGTACTATTTTTCACAAGTTTGCAGTCTATAAAACTACAAACCTATAGCCAATTGGGTATATTAGATCAATATAGTTCTATAGCTTATCTTCTATCTAGAATACATATTGGACCTATTTGAATATATTCTTCTATATCTTACTTCCACATAATAGTAGCAACCTAATTAGTTCTTTTGTATATTATTTACATAGAGTATTGCGTAAGTTGATTCTGTATTATTCATAGTCAAATAATTAACCTCTTTTTTATAGTAATTAATTCACTTTCATTTAAGTTTCTTGTGTTATTAGAGTAACAAACATAGATTAATTAGGTGGTTTTTCAATTTACCAATTTAGTCACACTATTTTTCTCACACTTCCAAATTACTTTACACATAAAAAAACATTAAATATTTTTCTTCCCAAGGCCTGCCTACTTGGATTTCATCACTAAGGAGGTAGATGACTTGTTTTTTTATCCAAGTATAAACACATGGTTGATGGTGTATATTGGAAAATCATCTGACACCCTTATCACTGTAGGATTGTCAATTGAGGGGGTAGGCCCCAATACCAAGCCAATACAAATCCATTTCCACCAAAACTTCCTAAAACCATCCTTAGATTAATTTCTAGTTCCTTCTTACAACCAACTTCCAATCACATTAAATTCAAACTTTATTATAAATTAACAACACTTAAGAATAGAAAATTAGTTAGCATTTAATTTTAAGTTGTTGCTTGCTCCTTGATCATTGTATTTTATATTTTAAAACTTGCACTATTCAACATTGGTGCAAGGTTTGTGTTGTGTGTTCCAATTAAATCCATCACATTAATCAAATTTTTTGTGTGCTTAATTTCATTTTCTTAAATATTATATTGAAAAAATATTTATCTATTTTTCATAATACTATCATACTTATCAACATAATCTCTTACAAATTATTCATTGTGTCTACCTAAAGTACACAGTTGACCTATCCAACGATGTCCTCTTATCTCTTGTCTAGTTTCATGTCTAAGAATTACATAGTTGACCTGTTCAACTATGTCCCTTTATTTTCCTAATTTATATTTTGTTCAAAAGTAAATAGTCAACATGCATGACTGTGTCCTTTTGTTTTCTATTTTGTTCCCTAGTTTATAGAACACTATTGACCTATTTGATTATGTATCCTATTTCCTATTTTTTCTTTGCACCAACTCTTTATCCTCTCCTTCTCATCATGGATTTCATGTTTAAGGTTAAGACATAGTTAAATCCAACAAACAGTATGAGTCTTACCCATCCTAATAAGTTTCCCAATACATAGCTTGTGGCTTCCATTTTAGATGAAAACAATGTTCACGTTGCCACTCACACTACCAATTATGGGAATCCTTCTTATACATCCTCAATTTGTAATCTTTTGTTCTCCTTATAAGATGAACATGAATTAGAGAGCACACTTAAAATGTTCTTTTTCATTAATGAATTTCCTCAACATAGAAGAAAGGACCCTTCAACCATTTATAATCTTATGATAGGTCCTCAAGTAGAATAACCTCTCTCACCCTCCCATACCTTCTCTCATATGTTTTGGGGAGATGATTTATTTGATTATCAACATTTCCCTTCTATTTTATCTCCTTTACACACCATGGCATATTCTTATATGATCTATTTAACCTCAATTCCAAGTATCTCCACTAACATGGAAGGTTTAACCTTTAGTGGGCCTTTTCCAAAGACCCTCCTCTTTAATCATGCCACTAATACATCTTTTTCTATGAATACTAATCATTCTACTAGTGATTCCTTTTCTTCTGATGCTCACCATTACACTAGTGCATATTTTGATGCAAATGTTAATCATGCCACTATTATTTCCTTTCTACTAATTCTTCTCATGCCACTATTGCAATGCATGATACTACTCATAGTGAAACCCAAGCCACTAATACCAATACCAATACTTCACATGATGTGCACACTAGTCAAAATACTATACAAATTCATCAACTTTTATTGAAAACACTTAATTAAATGCATAGTTTTCAAACCAATAACACAAATAAAATAATGCAGGTGTGAAAAAATCTCACTAACCTTCAAAATCAACCCCAACAAGTTTCATAGGGAGCATAAAATTCAAATTCTCCCACCCCCCCTTACGGATCCCCATGGTAACCTTATCCCTCAACCACCCCTCTTTAATAAAATGATCAAACATGTCCAAAATGAACCTCTTGAAACTCAAATTGCTAATATAAAAATAGGAGATATTGCACCTACCATCACCTATAATGGGCCTACTAATCTCATATTACATTTTAAAACATTTTTCTAACCTCTATAAAGATTGGGTCAAACTTAATACTTTTGTTGCTACAAATTTATTATGTAAAATACTCTCTTAGGAGATTCTCTAGATCAGTAAAATCAACTAAAAACTCATTCTATCACTTGTTTGAAAGATTTGGTTAATTCCCTAACACAAGAATTTCAAACTAGTAATTTACCCAAGAATAACTTAGCTCAATTCATAAATTGTAAACAACATGAGTCTAAAATAACACAAGCTTTCATCAAATGTTAGAAGAAATTGTTTAATAAATATGAGCATAATGTGGTGGATTATAACCTATTCCACCTATTCACTAATACTCTCTAGCCTAAGTTGTAATACTGGGTTAGGATTCTCTCCCTAAACACTTTAAAAGAAGCCCTCAACCCAGCTAAGCAATAAGATTTTATGATGCACCATTTTGAACCATTTCAACCTACCATGGGCACTCATATGTTAATTAAGAATTAAAATTTTCATGCTACCAATGATGGTCTCACCGATACCTATGAAACTATTCAAAATATTCATGCCACTGCTCCCAACAACACTATGGAGTATGCTCCCCCTCTAAATAACACTCTTACTCCTACATTTTCTCAAACAAACAACATTAATGTTCACAAACCATTATCTTTAGTCGAGTTTCAAAATCATCTTCTAAAGCATCTACCATGATATCTTGACCCAACTCATCTAATGAAAACATGGTATGATACAAATAAATTTTGTTGGTTTCATGTAAGTTGGGGCCACTCTCATGGGATTTTTAGACAATTTCATAATCTAGATATGGATTTCATTTTTGGCCCAAACTTTGATCATGAATCACTAATTCTCAAGTGTCAACAAACATATGACACAATTTTTAAATCTCAGGAAACATAAAATAAAAATCAAGCTTTAAATCAAGATAATGCTCATCATGTTATATACAAAGATCCTCTTCCCATTCATCAAGATAGAAACAACAAGCCTAATATTTATATAAATAATGTTTAAAGTCTTATATACCTCACTACCAATGAATAAAACATGGTAAATATGACTAACATGTGATGAGTAGTTGTATTTATCGATTTTAATCCAACGCACATGCACCAAACTTCTCAAACATTATGTGTCATTCAAGACTCTTCCCCATCTCATGTTATATATTTGGGGAAATATGACCTTATAAATTTCCAAGAACCACCTTCAATAACTCAACTTGATGATACCTCTCACACTATCTCTACTCTTCCCCTAACATCTACACATATAGACAACCTTCCCAAACCTTCCAATAATATTTATTCAACCCAATTAAAATAAATAACTCAAACAACCATCCCACCACCTAAAGATAACCAACCTATTTGTCCTCAAACAAAATGAAATACATCTTACCAACACAACTTTTTTTGTACTTTTATCCCTCCTTCATAAGAGCTATTACAACATTATGCACCTCTAACTAGCAATCCCCCATGGGTTATGATGAATGGAACCACATTATAGAAATTTATCATCTCCCATCTCAAATAAATTTACTAGAACTTATTCTAACTTTCACCCATCATTAAAATCATCTAATGAAATTTTTATTTGAAATGAACATCCCTCATCCTCCTCTAGTAGGATGTGAAGCTACCTTGTCTAGATCTGAAGAGAGTATCTTTCAATAATGCAAAGATATGTACATACATGTTGATTAAACAATGAACACTTATCTTTCCCTAAAGTTTCTTATTGCTTCTATGATCCCACATGAGATTATACTTCATGTGAATGATCCTCCTCTATTCATTAGCATCCAAAATGGTGATATCCAATTCAAGCATGCTCATTTGATAGGACCTAAGTTCCCCAAAGCTCTGAAAAATCTTGTCAGAATTAAGAGCACACATGATTACCTTTGTATAAGCAACTTAAACATGCAAAAATAACTAGAAGAACCAATAACTATCAATGAGAAAACACACAGAATATGAGAGGCAACACACAATTGTATTCAACTCATTACAAAGGAAATTACAATAAAGAGATCACACTCTTCTTCCACCTCTGTGAGGCTTCCTCCTCAAGGGATCCCAATAATCTTCCTTCAAGAGTAATCTTCTCTCAATAGGTCACAACACACAGCTAACACAAGCTGTTGCTCACCTCATTGTACTACCTGTACAACCGAGTACGAACTGGTACTCCAAGTAGATCTCACCATGATCTTGCTCCTTGATGTATTGATGTCACCTTGGATCTTGCTCCCCCATCGATCTCCTTTTGACCCTCACATACACACACCCCTACAGACCAACCTGATCTTACTTATCACATGTAGATCTCCACCATGATCCTGCAACACCCTGCATATCAAACCTGATCTTACATACATGAAGAATCCTACTTGATTCTACCATGGGAAGAACTCTCCAAGTTCTACACTTAAAAATATAGCCCATGAGTCTATTATATAGATCTCATGCATACAATGATTAGACTTGTGGCTCGAGACTTGAAGTAGCCCTTATCATGCAAACTCTCCATTCACTTAACTGACTGTTCGTCAACAACAATTTTGGAACCACCACAGGTGATCGACATTGGTCCCTGTCTGACTAGAGGTGACTGACGTTGGCCAATTTCTGCCGAGGTTGGTTTCCTTCTGCACTGTCCACTGACCGACGTCGGTGATCTTACCGACACCGGTGACTGCATACTCAGCATCCTCCTTTTGTTTGCATCAAGGTGAAGCTTTTAGCTCCACACCATAACAATATTAATAAGGGTTCAAGTACTTGCATTACCTCCCTAGATTTCATTAAAACTCCTATATATTATGAGTACAATCTCAATTCCACACTAGCACATGTCAAGGCTATGATAGAAGGTAAATGCCTCCTTTAGGTTGCATTTGGATTTATATTACCATCCCTCCTATCATCATCCATGTGAACGTTATGATAGATTTAACTTTCCCTTTTATTATAATATCTTGTTTGGTAGACCTTTGAATCATTATATCAGGTATTTCATCTCATCTATGTTTTAATGCATCATATTCCCCCACAATGGTGCTATTTATAATATTTAACGAGACATAAACCCTTAGAATTTTTAACAATTCCAAGAACATGCTATCTTTAAAAGTACTACCCTTAAACCTTTGACTAATATCCTATTTAGGTAATATTAATGTTTAAATTATCCTTCAATTCTACTTGAGTTTATTGGTTATGCCAAACTCATTAGGAACATACCACATGACTTCTTTGATTTCGATGATGATGAGTCAGACGAGATAATCCTCAAGATCAAAACTTTTGATATATCATCTCATATCATCACCTAGATTCCTCACTCTTTGAAATTTCTTTCTTATCAACCTCTTATCAATGATATACATGTGGTATTAACCAATACTAGACATTCTATTCATCATGTGAATTCTCATGATATTGTACCTACCTGTACCAGCAACTTGTATACACCTGATTATGATGATGGTTATTCTTTAGATGACCCATTTCTATGAGGAATTATCTAGGACAGAGATACCAAGATTATTCAATATCATAATTATTTATTTCCATCTTTTCATTCATCTTATAGTAATCCTTCCTTCATAGTTCTTAATTATAGAATTTTTCCTAGTTTTTCACAAGGTAGAAATGGATAAATCACATGATATACCTCCAATGTTAGTATAGCATCTTAAAATCATGATCATGGATCATGCCATGATTGGTCCTTACCATTTTTATAGATACCAAGATATTTCTAGTTTGCTTCCCCTAGAGATGTTAGCTACTACTCTTAAGCCTTATGTACATCTTGCTTCACCTTCATGTGAACCTAATCTAATTCTTAATCCCATATTCCCTTAAGTTAAGCCTCATCTTATTTTTTATTTTGCTTTAACTTCAAATAAACCTAGTCAAATTTCTATTTTAACCCTATCTCCTTTTGATGATGGCCTTTTTTTTCCATATCTTGCTCCCATGCCTACCCAATGGGTCGATCAAACTTATTTTGATATTCATAAAAATATTGATCATTATACTAGGGACTAATAGTTATATCATCCACCCTCAACTTCTCATTACACATCTTCCATTAGTATCCCCCCAGAGTCTACTAACAAGCATATATATTACTTTGATGGGATAAATAATCACTCTTCCACTCATTATTGAAAGATTTAGTGATATATTTACATATTGCATCCTACCCTTCTTTAGCCCTAATACAAGGCTATACCTCCTCCCAAGTTTTTGCCTGAGTATATGCCTAAATATGGGGAAGTATATTATATTTGGTACTAATGTAACACCTATCATATCGATCATTATCATATTCTCTAGTAGCACCTTCATGACCACCTTTTGATGATTTATATACATGTTATTCATCCTTCTTTAGGTCATCCATGCAATAAGTATCCTCCTTCTTCTCTTATGTCACCTTCTTCCCCACCCATGGTTTCTTCCCCACATATGGTTCCTTCCCCATTTTAAATTCCTTCTCCACTGGTGGTGCCTCCTTATCCCACATATACCATTCCTATTTCAACACCTATTCTTCTCTTTAAGTATTCTATGAATAAGATCCTTCATGAAAATGATCCTTTAGCTATGCATATATTTTTTATTGAGGAGATTCAGAGAGATGTCTACAGACAACTTTCCATACAGATTGATGAGACTTCCATTGTTGTTAGGATCCATCTTCATAGAGATATTTTAGATGTGATTGATACCATTTGTGGAAAAATTTATTAGTATTTTTGAACATGACATGGTGTTACTTCACTTTGATCTTTAATTTAATTCTAGAATGGATTTATGATCTGCTTATATATATATATATATATATATATATATATATATATATATATATATATATATATATATATATATATATATATATATATATATATATAAGCAGATCACACACACACACACACACACACACACACACACACACACACACACACACACACACACACACACACACACACACACACACACACACACACACACACATATATATATATATATCAATTGACTATGTGACAAATTTGGTTTTAGCTATCCATTTCACATGAATCTTTATATTATGCATTATGTGTTGTCTATGGTTTCATTTACCTTATTTTTTCTTATGGATTATTTTCATTCTTTCGATGATTTCACACTTTTTTCTTGGAGTTCCTTTCTTTCATGGATTTCTCTTTCCTTTTCTAATGTTTTTTGATATCTTATCTCAACAACTCAAATAATTATTATTGTGACTTCATTATATAAACCTTGAACCCCTTAGTAATCTTTATTTATGATGTGATCAGTTTGAAAATAAGACATCTCATTGTAATCCTATTTTTATGATCTAATTTATATCTCCCTTTCTTCCTCCATATTCATTTCACATACTAAGCATACATACGATTGAAACTTGAGATAACATATAGGTTCATAAGTAAGCCTATATGTTTAGTCAATCATATCTTTAGATACTTAGCTTATTATTAGCTAAATTCTAAAGCTTATTCATGTGTATCACTACTATCACTCATTTTAGTTATTCCAAATCTCTATGGATGAAGAATCAAAAAAATCCATAAAATTTTAAAATCCAAATCATTTTAAAAAATGGCAGTGATATAAAAGGTAGCATACAAATTTTAAAAGTCAAATCACAATAAAAGGCATGATTCATAGCACATAACCTTTTTATAATCAAAGCTCAAACTCCATAATTTGCCTCATGATAGATTAAAGATCCATTGGGGTGCAATAGGTCAGTAGATAGGGAAAGGAGAATAAAATAATATTTTAGTGCTACCTACTTTATCACACAGGTACCCAATCTTTGTAGTAGACTGATGACTCTATAAGAGGTATTGAGTAATTGGGAATATTTGTGTGAAGGTAGGTTCATTTTAATTTTATTTTTAATATACCTAGCATGAGTCGATCTTAGTATCTCACATTTTTGCCTATATGACTTTGTGTTTATTGTGAGTAGGTATCCTTTGTATTTTTATGGTCACTAGACTCTTAATGTCTCTCTTATATACCTCGTATGCCTCATTTTTCCTAAGGTCTTATCACAGATGCCTATGTCATGATTTTTACATTCCCTCTTTCATTACAATATTCTTAATATTTCCCCTTAATAAATATTGTTTTGTTAACTAATCATTCCCCCTAAGGTTTCCCTTTGTGAGTTGCAGTGTAAGACCATGGATAAGACCAAGCTCTCCTCACAAATTACCATAATAAAAACATTTCCTTATTACCCTTCACCTCATTGGTGTTCCCCTTGTGAGTTTCAATGTAAGACCATGGATAGGTTCAAGCCCTCATCACATGTTAACACATTACAAACATATTTTAAAATCATTCCCATAGGTTGTGTCAACCTCATTGGTGTTCCCTTTGTGAGTTTCAATGTAAGACCATGGATAGGATTAGGCCCTCATCACAAAATATTCCAATTATCAGTTCTTACTATAGCACCATCAAAATTAAATTGCATATGTCAAATTTGAGATTAGTAGTGTTTGGTTATGAATTAAACATCATTGACATACTTCCCATCTTGATTTAGTATGTTTATTACTTATTTCATAAGTCTTTACCTTTTATATTTTTACTTTCAGATTGTGTGTATGATTACAACCATTTTATTAAATTTTTAATTCTTTTTATCTTCAATTAGTGTGATTAATTTAATTTTCTTTTACATTTTTTCTTTATTTTTATACTTCCCAGCTTGATTTAGTATGCTTGATTGACATAATGATTTTTCATTTGTTCTCAATTTTATGATAATATTTTCATACTTCCCAATGTGATGTAGTGGGATTTTTATTTGTTTTAATTTGGTGCAATATTGTACATGGCTTAAAAACATTTGTTACCCTTTTTACCATTTTTGGTTTATTATATTTAGTCATCTTTTGTTATTACACATTTCCCATCATGATATAGTGTGTATTACATTTATTTTGATTACTTATATCTTTCCAAATCATTTTTGCCTTTTTATTTTTAACCATACATGTGTATCACATAATTCTAGAAAATAAAACACACATCACATATTTCCCATAGCATAGACAACAAAATCTAAATACATGTGCTAGAAAGGAAATATATATCCAAGTACAACTCATGAATACTTACATCTGCATCCAAATCCAAGTACAACTCATGAGATCAATTCAACTATCCAAATCAATATATATACACAAATCTCTCTTATGTTAGGGCCTACTAGGTCTATACCTCTCCGACTATATCCCCTATTAGTATATGTAACCCATCATCATGTTCTTATAGCTGCTTCATGGGCACTCCCACTAGTCTAAACCAATCCACCTAGGTTGGGGAAGATGGAACCTCTAAATCATCTAGAGTGATAGGGTTTTATGGTGCCAACACCCTATCTAAAATGTCATGGTGCACATCCATAACCAAGGATCCCCATCTAACCTCCTTTGTCATCTGATTTACAAAACCAAAAACTAAATAGACATAATATCATATATTAATATCTCAAATCATTTATCTATCATAATCACAATGCAACTAGTGTTCTATATCACAAACATTAAATCTAATTAAAGAATTTCTCATTACTATTGGTGTTACCAATCATGATTTCCCCTTTTACTTGAACATCAAGCACCTATTTTTTAGGATATCTCTGCATTAATTTAAATCTAGGAGTCACCACACAATCACATCTTATTCCTCAACTTAAAGGTGTCTTTATGATCCAACTATAGATTGGAGTAGCTATTGGATCCTTCTATGCAGTAACTAATGCCTACATCTCCTCATGTTGATGGTGCTTCCATCTCTAATGAGAACATGGTGGTCATTATTAGCTATGGTGTGGTTATTGATGTGTTCTTGCATCCACATCCATCATATCTCCTCCTCATAACCATGTTTCCTCTTACTATTGTGCTCCACCATCTCATGGTATAAAACGTCGAGGCATGATCACTAATATATCCATAGGTACCCTTCTGCCTTCTCTCCCTCTTGGATCTCTAGCATGTTATTCCCAATAATCATGCATTACTAGAGGATATACTAGATGGAGGAGTCCCATCTATCCCAATATGTGAGCCACTAGATGAGGCTTCATCCATGAAGTGTTTCAACTTGTGATCGGTACATGTGTCAACCCCATCGCAATAATAAATTGATTAGGCCATATGGTAACAATGCGAGTGTAAGGATGCCACACTATTTTCCCTCATGTGATAGTTTTTAAGGTTGACACATGGGGAACTACCTATAATAAATGGTCCTATCTCCATTTTAATACCAAGGAAATCTATCAACAATTATATGAGGTAACCCAGATAACCAATATATGAGAAACCTCTCATATATCCATATACTAAGCAAAATCACCGGTCCTATCATCTTCTATCCTCTAGAAAACATCCCATATATATCATGTATGAGTTGAACATAGATGATAGACCCAAAATCATATAGTTATCCTTGATCCAATATGGACTTGCACAAGGCTATCATGTACAGTGGTACCTTATCATTTGACTTGTGACATAATACTAGTGTTGTCACAAGTCTTATCACTACATTTAGGATGTCTGGAATGATCACAATATAAACATAAAAAAATCTCACCCACAATCTAGGGTGAATCTTATCTAAGCGTGTATCCCATTGGGCTAATTATCATCTCTCATCCTTTGACTCCGGTATATCAATAATCATTAATGTCTCACCTACCAAAAGTCCAAGTAATACATAGATGTCCTCTATAGTAATCCCCACCTCAATAGTGTCCCCATCCACCTCCAATCATAAAGTGTTTTCCAATAATTCCCATGATCTTAGGAACATAAAAATTATATCAAAACTAAGAGGAATCTTTCTCATCTCCATGATGTCACCAAAACCAAAGGTGACTAGTTGAGCTCTATCCATGTCAGCCTAATGATCTAACAAATTTTACCAGGTGCCAATATCTTTAGAATCTCTATAAAATATCAAACAATAGAGAATTTATTAGATATCAATGTCATAATAATTAAAATACATTCTCAAAAATTCACAAATTAACTACTTCATCAATTGGTTTGATTTAATTTCTTATGTTTCTTATTTTATACACAATTGGCCCATTTGATACTAAATTAGCCTTTGTATTTCATACTATACTAGCCTATTTGATAATAAATCAGCACATTCCCATCTCTAAAATACTACATTGGCCCTCTGGTACACATTCAACCCCCTTTAACAAAATATATTAGCCATATATTACCAACTACATCGGCTAGAGGATACTGTGTCAGCCATATTCCCATTCCAAACTATGTAGGCCTAATGTTACATAATCAACCACCTTCAACAATAATATATCAACCCAATGATATGCACTCAACTCCCTATTTTATTCTTTATTTACAAACTAAGTCGACTAGGTTGAATCTGTTATTTACCTATGATGACTTTTGACCATTTACCATAAATTCCTTATGTATTTATTGGGCTAACTTTTTCCTACTCAGTACATCGTTATGCCCCTAGTCTTCCTAAAAATTTTGTAAGGTTAGTTTCAATGTCTATATTTTGCCTACTCATCAGTTTTCTCTATTTAGCTCAATTTAAAATAAAATTAATAAAAAAATTTGAAATCAATGTTTTCTTCATTGTGTTGCACTTGTTGTGGCTACCAGGCATACTCCCCATCTTAGTTCGTGTCTCCTCACCATGGTTGATTTATAGGCTCAAATTAGGTCTCTAAGAGCTCTATTTTCTTAGAATAGTAAAAATAAAAAATGAATTGTTTTTCACCCTATTAATATTTACTATTCAAAATTATTTACCTATCAAATATTTACCATCAGATTCCATTTTTCAATCATATCCTTGTTTCTACTAGCTCTTTTTCCAAACCACAAGATGTTCTAGAATCCTAACATCATTCATATTATCTTCACACATTATATGTGTATTTTTCAAAAAAAAAAAATTGCTCTTTTCCCTAATTTCTATAAGTTTGCCTAATATTCCTTACATTAGACACCTTCATATTTATTTCACTCCATTCCTTATCTACAAATCTAAGGTAAGTAAAGGTATATAATTTTTAGTTATGTCCTTATATTTATATTATTTTATTCTTACTATAATTTATTCATCTTTAATGTTGTGTGTTACTATATTCTTTTTCAGAAGCACCATCCCATGTTGCACCTATGTGGCATGTGATGAGCTTCAAGTGGGGCATATCTATACACATAATATTTTCACACTTTATCAATTAACAATGATTTATCTCTTGTATCAACACATTGAATCTCAATCTCTCTTAATGCATTCCTTAAAGGGTGCACCAGGAAAGGGGTGGATAGACCTTTGGTACTTCATAGGATTATTGTTCCCTATACTACCACTTGTTATTTACACAACCTTCTCCTTTTTACTCCCTCAGACTTGCCTTATATTTTGGACACTCCAAACATTTCATTTCCTTCCTTATCACCTACCTAAGCATACAACCGTTTTTGATAGTTTACATTACACTATCAGCCTAGGTCAACCTTGTATTTAAATTTTTAAAAGCACATTATGGGTCTAGGTCTACTCTGGCCGACCTAGATTGGGATCTAACTTGTTTATATCAATTAGTGATATAGATTTGATTAGGATGACCCTATCATCTAAACTTTTAGAAATTTTTAGGGTTATATTCAACTATATATACACATCCATTTTTGTCATTTATGAGGAAGAGAAGAAGAATATTATATTGCACATCTACTTGTCCACCATTCTACTTGAGGAACATAGCTTAGGGTTTTTATACTTTATTTGTAGATACATATATTATCTTGTTAATAAGTCTTTTAGATTCATATAAAATTTGTGTATCATATATTTGACTTGTCCTTATTATCCTTACATACCATAATTACCTCTTTCAAAGCACCTTGGCCAAGGGATTGATTGAGGCTTGGTGGGTTCATCTTCAAAGGTAAGTATTCATAACTTTGTTCCTCATTTATAATAGTAGATAGATTTAAATTTTTTCTTATTTCTCATGAGTTAGGATTTCTTATACATTGACATGAGAATATATCTTATATGTGTGTTTACTTTTTATGTTTATTACCCCCACTTTTTTCCACAAACTTTGGTGAGCACTAGTTAGATCTGACTTTGCTTTACATTTAATTAGTGAATATGAAAACATATGACATAGCTAAGGTTATTTCATGTTATTGATTTATTGGAGGCTTTGAAACCATCTGTCATGATGTTATTATGTTAAGATATCCCGTAGCTAGGTCTAGTGGATCCATCTTAGTTATGACCTAGAATATCTAATGTATTAACAATTGGAAGTGTAAGTAGGATTTATCTTCTCTGAGCTAGGATTGATTAATAGGTTAGTTGCATTTTAATTTGTATACACACACCAATTATTCAAATAATTAGCAATAAATGGATATTATTCTCCACCCCTCATCTTGGAAATAAAATAAAGGGCCCAACTTTGAGATCCATGTTCTTTCTAGGAGAGTATTATCCACCCCTCATCTTGGAAATAAGATGAAGGAACCACTTTTAAGATCCATGTGATTTTTGGGAGGATGCTACACCTTTCATCTTGGAAATAAGATGAAGGGACCACATTTATTCATATTTTTTAGTTATATAGGGGCATCATGCACCCTTCATCTTGGAAATAAGATTAAGGGCTTATATTCATCTATTTTTTAATATTTTCAAAGGTCATCCTCCACCTTTCATCTTGATTAAGATGAAGGGATCACATCATTAATCCATGTGATTGATCTAAGTGCACATTTGAGGACCCTTTGGTAATAATTCATATTGATTTTAAGATTAAGGGTCTTCCTTGATCTGGATCTTGCATAAATACACCTCTTTGTAATATAATTCAACATGCTTAATTCAGACAATGAAGTGTTATTAGATTATCAACTCTCTTTGTGCATCAAATATTCTACCCTTTAATAAAATCAACATGGTCCATAGATTTAATGGAGGTGTCTAACTACAATTTGGCATTAATAAATACTATTTAAAGCTACATCTGATCTACATCCCAATAAAGACAATTTATAATGAGGTTTATATTATGTTTGTTTAAATATTTAAGTATTGTAGTCTTTTGTATTGTTAAGCTCACGAGGTCCTATGTGTGTGTTTTCCTATTTTCTATCACTTTGTTTGTGTTATTGATAACTTCATGAAAATATAGAGAATTGGTATTATATCAACACATAACAATCTACCCATTTCAATGTAAATAATCCATTTGTAGAGGATACCAATAATGAGATCCTTAATATCCTAATGAAATCAATTTAACCTTTGGTGTAAATAATCATAGCCTACCCATGCTATATCATTTAGATTTTATTAGACCTTAGATCATTAGTAGGTCTTAAAAATAAGGGGATTATTTATCCCATGAGTTTTTTACTACTTTTGTTCATGTAGATCAGTTAGTTCTTAACTGGGATTAAGTGGGTCATAATTTCAGCCTAACAACCTTCAACTTTTATTTCTCATTTTCCATGTAACTTAGGCCAATGTTTACATACTGAGGGTGTTAGTTAGTCCCTAGGTTCTTTTTGAAAAAATTATATTCAATTTATTTAGACTGTTTCTATTTTTGGTACTTTGGATCCATGTCAAAATCTCACTCTAATGAGTCCATTCCCATAGGTATATGATTATCTTTTAGTTGTAATATGAAATCTTATCCTAGGTATATTATGTTCATAGGTTCAAAACCCTTTTTATGTATTATTTGAGACTCAAGGGATCTAAAACTATTTATAAACTATATGATATATTAATCATCATAAAATACTTTTAATTTATCTATTTTATCTAGGAAAAAAGGGCAAAGAACCAACTCCACAAAAACAAATGCATTTTAGATTCTTGGAGTGATGTTAGGATGGTAGCTAAAGTTACTAATGAATATAATGTCTAATTTTTTGAAAAAATATGATGTTGAATACTTTGAAGGATTCAATCAGATCTTAGGTTCTATGTGTGAACTAGGAATTTGACTCAAGAGAGGTGTTAGTATCTTTTTAGTGACAAAATGAAATCAAATTAAAAAACCAACACACTAGTTAACATACATCTCTAAGCTTGGTTACTTGGTTGAGCTTAGTTAATAATACTAGAATGGAAACACAACTAAAACATGAAAGAGAACAAATATTTCACCTCCCTTGAATGTTCTAAATTATCTTTTAGTATTGGCTTGTTTGTCTTGTGCTCATGAAGTCTTCATCAAAGGAGGCTTGGCTATCTCCTCTTCTCCTTGGCACCATATGGCTTTGGCTTGGCTTGGCTCAATATTTGGACATTATAAAACTAATTTAAATGAAGATTTGAAATCAATTTAGCATTATAAATTTGGCATGTGAGAGATTAAAATTCAATAGGCAAGGCCTCCTACTTATAGATTTTTAAAATGGTTTGAGGATCAACCATGACCATCCATCTCTAGATTGAGTTGTGTGGCCATGAATAAATCCAAATATAAAATGCATTCTATAAATATACCCATTAATATTTGGGATAGAGGGGTATTGAATAGGCATGGATGGTCTTAATGAGTCATTAAGGGTCTTAATAAGGTATGGGAGATCCATAATCTTGATATTTTATGCATTTATGACTTATAGATGCCACCCCATATGATGATGTCCCTTGATGATGTAGTCAATAGAAATCAATTTCCAATAAAGATTTATTCAAAAAGTTTCATGGAAAATTAACTTAAGGCCCTAATTTGGTTTAATTAACCTAAAACATGATTAGTCAATTTTGGTGCAAATTTTGGCTCTTGGTGCACAAATTAATCAAATTGGTCAAAATGTCTTGTTATTGGTCCAAAATTTGACTGGATTAGAATTGGAAGTCAATGTCAGATGTGCTATAACCATTATCTCATTTAGGATTTTTCCAACACCAAATAACAAAGGCACACATTTTGTGTAAGATTTTTGATAGAAAAGAGTAATATAGAGCACCTAGGTGGAAAATTGGTATTTTGACTTGAAATAATGTGATCAAAGTTAGCTAGCTCATAAATTACCCTACCCCATTTAGGGATACCCTAACCAAAATTAACACTTGAATATATCAATTTCAACTCATTTAATATGTTTTAGTGTTTTTAGGCCAAATTATGCACTTTGGTAAAAATTGGTCAAAAGCCTAGTTGGAGGTTATCGGTGGCCAGATATAGGTGTCTACAGTTTGCCCCTATTTGGGAAGATGTTGAAAACCATAGACAAAGAAATGTCTTCTCAAATAATGAGAGATGGCCTATATGCCAAAAATAATATTATAATTGAAGAACAAAGCTCTAAATGGTGTTTGGGAAGCCTAGGGTGATTGGCATAAAGTGATAAAAGAGATGAATAAAGGAATGAGATTGATTCATAAAAAATAATTTAGTTGTACCTGCTAACAAGGATATGTTCATCCTTATTAATAATGATATAAATAGAATTGCCAATGGGTTAATTTGATCAAGGGTGGGATGGAAAGATTTATCAAGGTGCTAAGGAAAAACTTCTATGGCTCCATTGATTATAGACCTTCTTGAATCTAATTTTTGTTGTAGCATGTGATGGTAGGCATCATGATAGAACACCATGAAGACTTAGAAAAAATATGCATAAGTACTGACTCCCAATCTAATAAACACTAAAAAAAATATACCAATGATAAAAACTATGAGGACAATGTTGATGTATGAGTATGGATAGACTCAAGAATAATGTGTGCAAAGAATCACCCAATGCATACATATGGACTAAGTCAAGGCAAAAGTGTTGAAAGAAAATAAACATGCAATAAAAAACAATCAAACAAACAAATAGAAAAACAAATAAACAAACAAACAACTTGAAATAAACAAACAAATAGAAATCTTGAAAATAAAATCAAAAGAAAGCATCCTAACAATGACTTTGCCCCAGTAGGGTAGTTCTAGGATAACTGACTAGGCTTATATAGGATAAATTTTTTAGTATTTTTGAAATGTTATGAATGTTTTTAGAATGTTGAGGTATCTTAACTCGTTAGAGAATGACAAGATACCTACTCACAAAATGATGATAACGTTTGACTTAGGTTGCTCACAAAATGTTGAGAGCGTATGTAAAGGGGGACTGAGGTGACCTCAACATGAATTGAGAATGAAATACATAACCCCTAAATTACCTCAAGTTATAGTAATTTCATCCACACAAAAGGTAGGGAAAAACCAACTAGGTCCCAACAAGTTCTTAAATCTGGCAAATGGCAAGTCAAATGAAAACAATGATGGCAAGGTGATGTGGTAATGCATGGTAAATAAGTGTTTCCCCTAGTTTACCCATAGGTGGTTATAATTAGGATACAACAAAATATGTTAATGATACTAATTTTCCTATAGGTAGTTATAATTAGTAACAAGACTGGTGAGACACAGATTTACCCATAGGCAATTTTAATTAGGCTCCAATAAGTAAACATGATACAAGATGGAAAATGAAAGATATCCTACCATATCAACTATTACACTACTTTCATAGACTATCATGTAAACACAAATTTAATTAATTATTTAACTTTGATCAAAATCCTCTCACAAAACGTGCAAGAAGAACCAAATAAGCTAAGATCAAAATAGGGTTGGGTAGGATGACTAAAAATAGGCTTTGGTCTAAATAGGAATGGAATGATATGATGGTACGGTCTTGATAAAGATAATGATGGTTTTTGATAGATTGAAAAAAATGGTAATAGGGTTGCCCCCAAGTGAGAAGGTGATTGGTTGGGATATGCAACAATGGTAAAAGGATATGTAACAATGGCAATGGCATGGTCAAGAAATGGTATGGGACATTTTTTTGGCCTAGGTGTGGTTTTTGATTCTGTTGTTCCTACTGATGGGGAGATTCACATCCTAATCAATAAATGATACAAACAGAATACTTGATCATGTTAATTGCTAGCCCACACCTCATCTGAATAGCTACTCCATCAATAACTACCTATATATTTGGATGCTGAGAATAATTTTGTGATCTTCATTGGTCATTGATTTTGATTCTTTCAAATGTCGATACAAGGTATCTTTATAGCCTCTATAAAGGAAAGTGCAGCCATGGATGGTAAATATGAATAAATAATGGATGGTAGGTTTTATTTTGAAATGGAATGGTAGATGATAATAGAATGTATAATAGTGGGGAAACAAATGAAGATCAGGACTTTCAATCACATGTAATGTTTTTGATGCCAGATTCAACATAATTTTGGTTATGGTAGGATCAAAGACTTGTTCTCTCGATAAGACCATCAAATTTTTATATTATTTGATCTAGAGAGTAGCTACCATATGATTAGGCTGTAGATAAGAAGCTATTTTGATTTGATCTTTGATTTTGTCTTCATCAAATAGTGAATAAATTTTATGCTCAGCTATTGGTACCTCAATGAGGTTTTCACCAATGAAGTTGGCTTAATTATCTTGTAGCACCTCTGAGAAGGACTCACTAATGAACATTGGATTTTGCCTTTGATTTTCTTATAGCGCTTCTAAAAAAGTTTCACTAGAAGATGTTGAGTTTGAACTTTGATTGTATCCTAGTGCCTCTAAAAAGGTTTCACTAGGAGAGTGTTCTTCTTCTACATAAATGTGGTCTTGGCCTCCTTGCTCTTCTTCAACTGTTATGTCACCATGGATGTAGTTTAATAAAGTGTGATTCTATTAATCCCAATAAACACTTATGGGAGATAGAATGTCAATAATATGGCTATCTTAGTTGATGGTAATGGTATGTGGAATGGTAATAGAATGGCTGTTGGCATCATAATCCTTGTAGAAGACACTAGGATAACTTATGTCAATGTTGAATTTCTCATCCTTAAAAACTATAAAAGGATCACAGATGTATTCAAATTGATCTGCAAGGTATGCATAAACAATGTCGTAACAACTATAAACATATTTTTATTTTGAATATGATTCTAACTCAAAGGACTTTGAATCTAATGTTGAGATTACTATTGATTTTTATTCTAATTCTAAATCTGATGTTAATCCAATAATAGAACATAACTCTAACTCTGATTATTCATCTAATGGGTACTCTGTTACAATGATGTCTTATTGAATATTTTGTATTAGACAAGTAATGACCTGTAATGGCATAACGGGCTCCACAAAGACTAGTTTGTCAAAGTGAGACTCCTCCATCATGGAAAATAGGTTAAGAGATAACTCCTCAGGGACTAGCTTATGAAGGGGAGACTCTTGAAAAATATACATATATTCAAGGTAATTATTTTACCAAAGGTAGTTATAATCATTAAGAAGTGACTTGACAAAGATTGGCTCATCAAAATGAGACTCCTCAATAACTGGTATAGGATTAATAGATAATTCATCACATGTTGACTTATCACAAATGGTTGATTTAATAGAAAATTCTTGGATTGGTTGGTTATCTTGGCCTTAGTTTCCAATGAGTTAGAAGATACTAGTTTTCAACATAGATTGGTCTTTGAACGATTGGATTAGTTGAGGTTTAGATGGGATTGATAATGGAGGAGGATTGGCCTATGGTTGGATAATGGTAGGGCATTGGGGAGAATGATTGCTTTCATGAGCTAAAGGACAAAGTATTGAGATGGTAACAATAGGGTGGTGTGGAGCTTTATTACTCACACAAGTCAAAGGACTAGGTCCTAGAATGATTAAAGGGTGTTGTGGAGCCTGGTTGCTCACACAAGCCAAATAACTAGGTCTAGGAATGGTAATGGTATCATTTGGATATTGTAGATCTTGATAGCTCATATAATCCAAAATAGGGTTAGGGGTAGTCTATTATCAGATAAAAAAATGATTTCATGAAACTTGATTATTTGTATAAGCCAAAACATCCAAGTCTTTCTCATAAACCTTATCATCCTAGTCATGAGTTGGCTCATAAGTTGGTTCTTGGTTGTGTTCTATGTACTAATTATTGCAAAGAGGGTATGGTTTTGTATCTCAAATAACCTTATCTATAGTTGGGTCTTCAAAGTCCTCCTCATAAGCCTCTTCATGCAAATCAAGCTCTCAATTTGGGATTTATGGATTTTGACTATGTTCTGCATATAGAGTATTGTAGGGAGAATAATAAAACTCCTTAAAAAATCTTTCTCTATAGGGGTTCCTAGTGGGATTTTTTGTATCCATTCTATCATAATTTAGATTGTATTTGACTCCACCATAAGTATAGCTAGACATATCTATGTAAATGATGAAAGCTCTGAAATAAAAAGGCTTAGAGTTATACAAACTCTAAAAAACTATCCAAAGGACAAATGTTTTAAACTTGGTCTAACTTGGTCAAAGGGGTGGAATTGTATCTCCATTATGGTTTGAAAGTGGATTTGTATCTCCAAAATGATTTATTCTAAGGCTTGCCATAAAATATTCTAGCAGCAAATGTCTAATGTCAAATGTCATATACACAAAAGGTCAAGCATTTGAATAAAAACTAGCATGTTAAATGTCTAGGTCAAAGTGTTCTAAATAAGGTATAAACTAGGGAAAAAAAAGAGCCACTAGGTATTTTATCCAAATGTGGAGTCAAAATCTAGGCTTAAACAGGCTATGCTAGGACTTTTAGCCAAATGACATCAAAATCTAGACTTGATACAAAGGTATCATGTGATTTGATTTAATTTTACAAGTTTGGAAAAAACTTTGACATAAACTCGACACACAAAATCAAATATAAACATGATTAGTTAGCATAAGGCATGAGGCTTTTAGATAAATGTTGTGTTCTCCCAAATAAAGGCACAAATGATGATGAGGATAGGTTTTGAACAAACAAACCATCAATATTTTTCAAATTTGGGTAATTAATTAACCAAAGTTATGCAACCTAAAAGAGAAAGATATATGTATTAGCCCCATGAATTTAGGCCTAAATAGAAATCAATCAATGTTTTAATCCAGACTTGACATGGTTAATTGAAAATTCAACATTGAAAACTAAGATTTGACCAAACAAGATAGACAAGATTGGATAGCATGATGACACAAAATAAAGGTCCACATGTATACATGACATCGTTTGAAATAAAATAGTTTTTGATACAAGGTAAACTAGTCCTAAAACAAATTGAGTAGATTAACAACATAAGCATGCTCGAATGATGTGATATATGTTATGTTTCAAAGACTCAAAAAGTAAAATGGTTTGATATGGTTTTGGAAGCATAAAACTACCCTCTATAACTCAAATTGACACAAACATAAAGAAGTTTAGCAAAAAAATTAAGGCACAAGTGTACTGTAAAATAGTCAGCATAATGCCTCTTTAGACAAAAGAATGATGTATAAACAAATTGATTTTGCCATTACTTTATGAACAAACAAACAAATTCTAGTCTTAAAATATACCAAGCAAAAATGATCAAAATACTCTAATTATAATCATCCAAATCCTAGAAAGGGTATGGCAATGTGGGGTTGACTAAACTATCAAGATTTTAAACATTTCTAGGGGAATCAATTGCATAATGACTTTCATGTCAAACAATGCAAAAGAAAAGCATAGAAATTGGGTGTCTATGGCATTGGATAGTTTTAAAAATGTCTAGTCCTTTTTACAACCACTACATCCTACTATTCACTTAGTGTAGTGTGATGTCTAAATATAGATACATCCCATGTGAAACTCAAAAGAAGTGGATGAAGTCAATTTCAGGAGATGAAACCCTGGGTCAAAGCTTCCCTAAAGAACTCATGGGAGGTAATGAAGTCCCCCTTGTAAGCCAAGTTTTCATGAAATAAAATACTAATATAAAGACTTTAGGGTCATTTTCAAAGGTCACCTGAACTTTGATGAGTTTTTAGGGAGTACTTTAGATGATATTCTTTCTAAGACTTAGACTAGGCTTTTTTCAAGAAGGATGGCGCTTTTGATTCCAAGGGTTCCCTAAAGGGGACAAATGGAAGAGCATAAATGCACAAACCTTCTCTTTGCTAAATAATTTTCAATTAAAAAACTATTTAAAATCAGAATTGATAAGTGTGTTCAATTTTAGAACCCAAATTAAATATGTGGTGGTGTTCTTTTGACCCCTTGGTCTTAAGTTGTAACTTTCAAAGCATAATTATCAAAGTATTCACCTATGCATCTAAATATTTCATTAAGCCCAAAAATAAAGTTCCTAATTATTTTTAAAACACTCAAATGAAGTTTGAAAGGCACTGATTTAGTTTTCTTAGATGACTTTCCATGTAGATCCTGTTGGGGATCAACCAACAATTTGATTACACTTATGAAAGCAATAAATCACAGAATTAAATCAAATAGATAAGTAACTATAATGATAAATAGCAAAGAACAAGAGATACAAGAAACCACCCTGAAAACTTGTATTAAACTCTTTACAGAAGGAATACAATTGAAGAAACTTCTTTCTTCCACACCTCTCTCAGATGTACAGATCTCTCTCTAGATCTCTTTCCCTCAAGAGCTCTCTCTCTCTCAAGTACAATCAACTCCAACAACCTGGATTGATTCACCTATACAATTCTATACTGTTCTTTTCAACATTGACATTCACTACCATAAGCTAAGAAGATCTATCCTAATATAGAATTAGGAAAGTTGAGCATGCATTTACAACCAACAGTTATGCCTCTTGAACAAGGGATCTAAAAATAGTCTTACTAATAATAGAGATGCAGACTTAAGACTATGACTTAATCTCATCATGCAAACACTCAGTTCTATCCATGGAAATAGCTTTCTAGACGCACAGGTAACTGACACCGGTTCCTGCCTGCTTGCCTGTGACCGACGTCGGCCGATCTCTGCCGACGCTGGTGTCTCTTGAACTGCACCTGACCGACCTCACTCACTCCTGACCGATGTCGGTTGCTCCTGACTGACGCCGGTGACTGTGTAAACCTACAACTATCAAATGCGCTCCTTGGTGAAACTTTTAAGCTCCACACCTTAACAATCTCCCACTTGGAGATAAACAACTGCACCAGTACCTATACAACAACATCTTCTAGCTCCTCCATCTTCAACTCAATCATGAAGACCAACAAAAGTTGAATGAATATTCAACTTCTCCTTTGTAACTGGCTTGGTTAACATATCCATAGGATTCCTATCTATATGGATCTTCTCTAGCTTCAACTCACCATCTTCCAATACCTGTCGTATGAAGTGGTACCTTAGCTGTATGTGCTTTGTTCTTGAGTGATAGGCTGAATTCTTAGCCAAATGAATTGCACTCTGACTGTCACTATACAATCTGCAACTCTCTTGCTCCTTTCCTAACTCTTCCATGAACCATGTCATCCATATCATCTCTTTGCTAGCCTCTGTGACTGTAATATACTTTGCTTTTATAGTTGACAAGGCAACAACCTTCTGCAACTTTGATATCCAGCTAACCACCGTTCCACCAACAGTGAAAACATATCCTATGGTGCTCCTCCTGCCATCCAAATCACTTACCATATCTGAATCTACATAAACATGTAGAGAAGTATCTAAACCTCCATAGC
This sequence comes from Torreya grandis, assembly GCA_037957365.1. Classification (NCBI taxonomy): domain Eukaryota; kingdom Viridiplantae; phylum Streptophyta; class Pinopsida; order Cupressales; family Taxaceae; genus Torreya; species Torreya grandis. Next base: position 5,746,493 of record JARHVA010000015.1, on the reverse strand, counting down.
ACAAATGCCTACTGTTGGTTCCTCTCAGATATCTAAGGATCCACTGTACTGCTTTCCAGTGTTCCTTTCCTCGATTGCCATATACTTACTTACAACTCCCACTACTTGGGCAATATTTGGTCTAGTACACACCATTGCATACATCAAAATCCCTACTGCGGAATAATATGGAACTCTACTAATGTACTCTACCTCATCATGTGAATTAGGACATTATTCTTTACTCAACTTAAAATGTCCAACCAAAGGTGTGCTTACCAGTTTTGCATCCTGCATATTGAACCGTTTCAACACCTTGTTCACATAATCCTCTTGAGACAAAATCAACCTGTGATTTTTCCTGTCTCTCTTAATGCTCATGCCAAGGATTTTCTTTACTACTCCCAAATCCTTCATGGCAAATGTTTGAGCTAATTTCACCTTAAGCTCAGAGATATCCTGCATGTGTGATCCTACAACTAGCATATCATCTACATGCAAAAATAGAATAATATATCTACCATTATCCAATCTCTTAAAATACACACAATGGTTGGATTGACACCTACTATAGCCATGCTCAGTCATAAACCTATCAAATCTCAAATACCACTGTCTAGGAGCTTGCTTGAGGCCATACAAGCTTTTTTTCAATCTGCACACTAACTTCTCCTTACCTTTGACCTCAAATCCTTCCAGCTATTCCATATATATTTCCTCATCCAAATCTCCATGAAGAAACGTTGTCTTAACATCATGCTGCTCAAGATGCAAATCCTCAATATCAACTAAAGACAGTACAGTCCGTATAAAAGTCATTTTAACAACAAGAGAAAAAATCTCACCAAAATCAATACCTGGCTTTTATGCAAATCCTTTCACTACCAATCTGGCCTTATATCTCATATGTCCATTCTCACCTTCCTTCAACCTGTAGGTCCATCTGTTCTTCAGTGTCTTCTTACCAGCTAGCAACTCAACCAAATTCCATGTTTGGTTCTCTTTCAAGGACTCCATCTCCACAACCATGCCACGCTCCCATTGACTCTTGGACTCCACCTGTATTGCTTCTTGAAAACTCTCTGGTTCTCCACCATCAGTTAGTAATAAATAGAATAATGAAGGGGAATATTGAATTAGAGGCTTACTTACCCTTTTTGACCTCCTGATGGGCATTTGAGACTCATTTACAACACGCTGTCCACCCAAATTCTTTGACAGTGACCAACCTCGGTCACTTCCAGCCCTGTTATTGGCCGACGTCAGTTCTGCCTGACCGACGTCGATGCCTGTTCTACCGATGTTGGTCTCTGTATGACCGACAACAATTTCTATTCTGCCGACATCGGTTCCTACCTTACCGATGTTGGTCTCTGTGTTTTCCTGCAAGTGATTATTTCTTTTTCCCATGAGCTCATTTTGGACTATCACCTCGTCTAATTCACCATTACTCTGCCCAGATTGATTCAGCTTCTTCAGCTGATCACTATACATCACTTTTTCATTAAAAACAACATCATGGCTCCTAATTATCTTGTTAGTTCCTAGATTCTAAAATCTCAAACCAAAATCATCTGAGCCATAGCCAATAAATGTGCACCTCATAGACTTAGCATCCAGCTTCTTTCTATTTTCTTTATCAACGTGCATAAAGGCTTAACAACCAAAAACTTTGAGGAATGAGAGATCTACCTTTTTACCTATCCATGCCTCTTCTAGAATTCCACCATCCAGAGCTGTAGAGGGTCCTCTGTTAATTAGGTACACTATAGTGTCAATAGCTTCTGCCCAAAACTCTAAGGGCAACCCAGCATGCAATCTCATACACCTTGCACGCTCCATGATTGTTCTGTTCATCCTTTCAGCAACTCCATTCTGCTGAGGTGTTCTTAGAACCATCCTTTGCCTATAGATTCCATGCATATAACAATACTAGTTGAACTTATAGCTGCAAAACTCACCACCATTGTCAGATCTCAGGCACTTCAATCTTCTGCCTGTTTCATTCTCAACCATAGCTTTCCAAATCTTAAAAGTCTCAAATACATCAAATTTCTTCTTAATACAATAGATCCATACCTTTCTTGTAGCATCATCTATGAACATAACATAGTACTGTGATCCTCCAATAGAAGCAACCTGAGCTAGTCCCCACACGTCTGTGTGAACAAGCTGCAACTTATGCTTCTTGTTTGTTGACCCAGTCTTGAGAAAACTCACTCTCTTTTGTTTCCTAAAAACACAGTGCTCACAAAACTCTAGATCTATGCTTTTTAAATCTGAAAGCATACCTTTAGACTTAAGAATTGACATTCCCTTCTCACTCATGTGGCCAAGCCTTGAGTGCCACAATTTTGCATCCACATCTGAAGTAGATAATACAAAAGAAGAATTGTTAGTAACACAATTACATAAATAGAGTACCTACTCTCTTACCTCTGGCCATAACAAGTGCACCCTTGGTCACCTTCCAAGATTCATCTATGAGAGTTACTGTACAACCCTCATCCCCTAACTTTCCTGCAGAAATCAAATTTCTCTTCAAGCTAGGAACATGCATCACATCTCTCAACACCCATGTGTTGTCATTCTGCATTTTCAGCTGCACTTTACCTTTGCCAATAATTTTACAAGGCTCATCATCCCCTAGATACACTATTCCAAAATCTCCATGGATATAGTCACTAAAATATTCTCTATTAGGGGTAGCATGAAAAGATGCACCAGAATCTAAAACCCAAGATTCTATATTATTATGCAAAGAGAATATTAAAGCATCTTGTGCAATACCTGCAACCTTTGATTCTTCTTTTTCTTCGTGTCGATTGTCCTCCTTAGGCTTTGACCAACAATCTCTGCTTATGTGCCCCATCTTTCCACAATTCCAGCATTGTGGCTTCCTGCCATTTCTGGATTTAGATCTACCTCTCACCTTAGACTTAGATCTTGATCTCCCTTTCTTGCTCTTCTCTTTTTGCCTTCCCCTGCTCTCAAAACTTAAAGCATTCCTTGATGTTTCCTCTATGCTTTTCCTATGAATTTCCTCATTCAAGATAACACTAACAACATCCTCTGCTTTTAAAATATTTGAAGCAGATGTAGTATTACTAACTGCCATTACTAAGCTATGCCAGCTTTTAGGCAAAGAACATAATATTAAAAGAGCTTTAATTTCGTCATCAAATACAATATTGACTGAACTTAATTGATTTACAATTCCATGGAAATCATTTAGGTGATTAGATACAGATCCACCTTCCTGCATACGCAAATTAAATAACTGCTTCATAAGATATACCTTATTAGAAGCTGAGAGTTTTTCATACAAATTTGCTAAAGTAGTCATTAACTCTACCGTAGACTTTGCCTGTGATAAATTAGATATCACAGTAGATGCCAGACTCAATCTTATAGACCCCAAAGCCTTTCTATCAAGAACTTCCCATTCTTCATCATCCATGTCTGTGGGCTTCTTAGCAATCCAACCTAACGGTAAGTATAGATCTTTTTGATACAGATAGTCCTCTATCTACATTCTCCAATTTTTATAATTTTTGCCATTAAACTTCTCCATTCTCAGCTTACTTTCTTCTGCCATTGCTTCTCCCACTCAAACACAAATCCCTATAGAAACCCCTATGAGTAACCTGTAATCAATACACACTACACAGATTTGAACCACCTATTAGTGAACCTGAGCTCTGATACCACTTATTGGATATCAAGCTCTAAACCTACAACCAAGGCTCTGATACCACTTGTTGGGGATCAACCAACAATTTGATTACACTTATGAAAGCAATAAACTATGGAATTAAATCAGATAGATAAGTAACTAGAATGATAAATAGCAAAGAACAAGAGATATAAGAAACCACCCTGAAAACTTGTATTAAACTCTTTACAGAAGGAATACAATTGAAGAAACTTTTTTCTTCCACACCTCTCTCAGATGTACATATCTCTCTCTAGATCTCTTTCCCTCAAGAGCTCTCTCTCTCAAGTACAATCAACTCCAACAACCTGAATTGATTCACCTATATAATTCTATACTATTCTTTTCAACATTGACATTCACTACCATAAGCTAAGAAGATCTATCCTAATATAGAATTAGGAAACTTGAGCATGCATTTACAACCAATAGTTATGCCTCTTGAACAAGGGCTCTAAAAATAGTCTTACTAATAATAGAGATGTGGACTTAAGACTATGATTTAATCTCATCATGCAAACACTCGGTTCTGTCCACGAAAATAGCTTTTTGGACGCACATGTAACCGATGCCGGTTCCTGCCTGCTTGCCTGTGACCGATGTCGGCCGATCTCTGCCGACGTCGGTGTCTTTTGAACTGCACCTGACCGACGTCAGTCGCTCCTAACCGACGCCGGTGACTGTGTAAACCTGCAACTATCAAATGCACTCCTTGGTGAAGCTTTTAAGCTCCACACCTTAACATATCCTACAAGAAAAATGTTAGCACTTTACTTAGCCTTAAAGCACATTTATCAAATGAGGTAACCTTGAAGGGAAATATCTATCAACTTGAAGGCAAAATCTCAAGGAAGAAAACATGTTAGATTAGAAAATATTATCACAAATCTAAATAAAATCTTTAAAAATATATATTAAATATATTAATACCTGCAAACAACAAATTAGAAGGCTAAAAATAAAACATAACACATAAAATCCTGCACATAAAACATAAAAATCTGCAGTCAATATTTTTAACATAACTTTTAAAATATAGATTAGTTTGACACTAAATTTTGAGATATTTTCAATAGCTCTAGGTCACATGTCTGAAAAATTTAAGGTTCAAAAAGTCAATAAGAAATTTTTAAACTCTGTTCTACTTGTTTTTACCAAAAAAATATAAAACAAAAAATGACAGTCACTAAAATAGCTATAGATTCTAAAATATAAAGGATTTTTTTGTGAAATTTTTTTAAAATATCAATTACATATTTATATATACAATTAAAAAAATTTAGACAAAAATATTAATTAATTAAAAATTTATGACTTCTTTATTGACCATATTTACTCAAAGCAAAAACAACAGAAAAAAAGAATCAAAACTATGAAACATAAAAAAGTTTGTGGATTGCACTCTCATGAAGATCATCCCACTGGGCATGCCATTATGTGAATTATTAATTTTACTCAAGAGAGGTGTTATTATCTTGTTAGTGACAAAATGAAATCAAATTGAAAAAACAACACACTAGCTAACATACATCTCTAGGCCTAGTTACTTGGTTGAGCTTAGTTAACAATACTAGAATGGAAACACAACTAAAACATGAAAGAGAAAAAATATTTAACCTCTCTTTAATTCTCCCAATTATCTTGTATTAGTGTATTTCTTATCTTGTTCTCATGAAGTCTTCATCAAAGGAGGCTTGGCTATCTCCTCTTCTCCTTGGCACCTTGTGGCTTTGGCTTGGCTTGGCTCAATATTTGGACATTATAACACTAATTTTTAAGAAGATTTATAATCAATTTAGAATAATAACTTTGGCATGTGAGAACTTAAAATTCAATAGGCAATGCCTCTTATTTATATATCTTTAGAATGGTTTGAGGATCAACCATGACTATCCATCTCAAGATTGAGATGTGTGGTCATGAATAAATCCAAATATGAAATTCATTCTAAAAATATCCTCATTAATATTTGGGATATATGGGTATTAAATAGTCATGAATGGTCTTAGTGAGGCATGGAGGGTCTTAATGAGGTATGGGAGACCCATAATCCTGATATTTTATGCATTTATGGTTTATGGATGCCACCCCATATGATGATGTCATCTGATGATGTAGTTAATAAAAATCAATTTTTAATAAATATTTATTCAAAAAAATTCATGAAAAATTAACTTAAGGACCTAATTTGGTTTAATTATCCTAAAACATGATTAATCAACTTTGGTGCAAATTTTGGCTCTTGGTGCACAAATTAATCAAATTGATCAAAATGTCTTATTATTGGTCCAAAATTTGACTGAATTGGAATTAGAATTCAATGTCAGAAGCATTGGAACCATTATCCCATTTAGGATGTTTCCAACACCAAATAACAAAGGCACATGTCTTGTGTAAGAGTTTTGATATAAAAGAGCAATCCAGAGCACCTATGTACAAAATTAGCATTGTGACTTGAAATGATTTGATCAAAGTTAGCTGACCCATGAATTTCACTACCCTATTTAAGGATACCCTAACCAAAATTAGAACTTGAATATATCAATTTCAACTCATTTAATGTGTTTTTAGGCTAAATTGTGCACTTTGGTGGAAATTGGTCAAAAGCCTAGTTGGAGGTTATCGGCGGCCAAATTTAGGTGTCTACACTATGTTTGTTCTTATTCAGGCAATCAATTTTGCATTGATACTTATTTTTGATCTGATTTTGAAATAGATCTGACTCACCAAATACCCACAACTACTTGACATTGTGTCTCAGTGTGAATTAAAATCCTAGAATCATAGATTCATACTTATCACGGTTGTTGGTGCAAGGGAATTACAATCTATATATGATAAGATATTATTTCCCATTTGGGTTAATTAAAGTTATGATAATGGTAGAACTTTGATTTTATATATCACCATTAAAGTGTATATTCCATAATTAGGAAAGACATTAAAATTATTTTTCATGAGGTATATGATTTGTGGTGAACATGTAAACACCTACATGTGGGGATGCAAAGTCAATCTTCTCATTCTTGGAATTATATTCTATAATCATGTACATCATCTTTGGTTCTCTATCCACTTAAATTTTATTGGCTAATCCAATATTGTATAAACTGTAAATATAGATTGTATATAATTAATTAGGCTTAACTTGACCAAAACATCATTCTACACTTGAAGCAATCAACTATATAGAAATAAAGTTATGACTATCTAACTTGCTCAATTTCACCTTCAATTTATCATTATAAAAAAGCTCAATCCTTTCCCTCTATTTATATAATTTTAAGGGAAGGTGAGGAGGGTTCATTTGGCAATGTGAAACTAGTTTAATTTCCAAATGACTAATTACCTAAATAGGGTTATAATGTCAACATTACAATAACCATGTTGACTTCTTAATTATACATGTGGGTTTGAAAAATTAAACCCCATATGGTTTACACTAACTAAGGTGAAGATTTCATTATTAAAGCCCAAGTTAAGCTTACCAGTAATATTATTAATCTAACATCCCCAATTAAAATTAATTTTGGCATAAGAGAAAATACATAAAATGGGTCCCAATAATAAAGTCCAGATTAGGTACCCATGTACAAATATATAATGAAATGATAAGTGTCTTTATGGTAACCAATCCATCTTATCAAAATATATGGATGTAGATTTTCTTTAAATTCTAAGTCAAATATGAAATGGTATTCTATATGAGACTCACTTAGAAATATCATTAACCACATAACTAGAAAAATGAGAGATAAAACAATGATCTCTCAAAAAACTAGATAATACTAGATGGGATGAAAGACATCACTGAAGTAGGTGAAAGGGAATTTCAACACCCAAATATACTATCAACTATATTTGTGAGGTACAAGGGATACTCAACACTCAAATAAATAGTAAAATATACAAAATAGTACTACCTGGTGTAAGGGACACTCAACACCCAAAGAAGTAATATGTTTACACACACCCCCCATAATGCAAAATAGGTGGAGTGGATGAAAAACTTTTTATGAGTGGGTTGAATCCACTAATTGAACATAGATCAATGACAGTATCTAAAAATTCTAGAGAAGGCTCACAAGAAAGGAGACATGGACTATCAAGGTGTCAAAAAATACATAAATGGTCTATCAAAAAAGGGATGGCCCTAGTGGTGATGGGAGAGATAAGTAACTAAAAGTGAAAAGGGTACACAAACTAAGGTGCACATGCATGAAGATAGAATAGGATGGAAAATTAAACCCCTAATGGCACTTTATAATTAAGTGTGAATATAATATATCCCAAAAAAACCGAATAATTAAACAGATATGAGAAACACTAGAAATAAATCACCACAAAGAGAAATTGATCTACTTAAAAAGCCATCTCAAGACCTAAAATTTACTCCAAAAAAGGAATATTTCCATGTAGTATGAATGGCATGAATAATATGCACCTGAATAATGGAAAAACCATTCCTATAGATTCCACATAAGGAATGTTAATGATGCCACCATAACCAATCATAAATCCATCCCAAATAATAATGGATGATGGAAGAAGATGCCTACAAGTGATTTGGTAACATGTGCACAAATAATTTATGCAAGGAAATGTTTATATCATATATATGACTCTCATGCCTAAGTGAATCTGATAAGGTGTTAGGACTCTCATGCCTAACAAAAGAGCATGTAGGTTTCTTAGGCCTGAGTGAAGGGGAATGGGACTCATGACTCACATGCATGAATATAATATCTAATGAAAGTATAAATTTAGTAGTACCATGTTGGTCAATGTCATTTGGAAGTGTGGAGAGAATAAAAAATGGTGTAAAGATGCTATATAATGGTCCCAATGAATATGTGGAAGCATTTTCTTGATAGCCAATACCATGGAAAACAATCCAATGAACATACTGGATAGGGGGAAAAATGCCCTATGCATGATTTCCAAGACCTCTACTATAATAAACAATGGTGTAGAGTATATAGGAAACAAAAATAGTTATGTGCTTCTCAAATAAATCAAGCACATCAATAGTGGGAGTTACAACAAAGATAACTATAAATGTAGCAGGATCACAAGATGACTTAGTGGATGGTAGATCATAATCTAGTAGAGCATCTAAGGGATGCATGCCAAATTAAAAATTAGGAATTGAATGTGGAACAAGGGTGGTTGTTATGTGTTCTATAAGATCATCATGTGATTATAAAAATGCAATACTAACTTGCAAAGTATTGAGAAGTGAGTCATATGCATCAAGTGTGGAGAGGAGCACATTCAGTGTTTTGGGGGCCTTAGTTCCTATATTAATGAATAATGTAACTCTTAGATTGAAATTTATTATTTTTTTAGTTGAGTGAGATTACAACAAGGCATGAAGCCAATAAAAGCAAAAATAAAGACAAGGTGCTTAGAAAGGTGCCTTGGGGGTGTTTCCAAAAAAGAAGGCAAGGTGATTAGAAAGGGGCCTTTAAAGAGATAACACAAATAAGAATTCATGGTACTTATAAAGGGGCCTTGAGGGTGTCTCTCAATAATAATGCAAGGCACAAAGAAGAGGGCCTTTAAGGAGACATGACACAAACCAAAATGGTGCCAAACTGAGAATGTCCAATCTTAAGGATAGGGCATAAACCATAAGTGCACCCAAAAAAATGCTAGGCATAATATGTAAGAGTGCTTTAAGTAAGTGTGTATCCCCCAAAAATTGACTTGTCACTTTATAATGAGTGCAATACCAAAATAAATCCCCCCAACTACTTATAATGATGTAGATTTACAAAATTATTCACATAATTACAATTTGAGTTAAAACTAGAAAATATTTTAAAATCCCATTTTGGTATAATAAAATTCAAATTGAATTATAAGTATGGATTCTTGGTGAAAAATAATGCACTTTAAAAAAAATGGCACTTCAAAAGGTACCAAAAGTATGAAGAAAAGTGCCTAGAAATTTTGAATAGGTTTGCATGTCGAGAAAGCCTCTAAAAAAATAAAAAATAATTTCTTATAGAGTAGCAAAAAATTGAATATACTACATGTGATGAGTGTTGTTTAACTCTTTATTTAATCAATATTCAATTGATGTCTTATCAACTAGGGCTGGTGTCTAAAGCTGTCTACAGTAAGGTATGGGATGGCAGATATAAAAAGTGGCTTGTGGGGGTGTTTGATTGTCCTATTCTAATTTTGACTAGAGAAAGAAATGTGTCTTAAACTATGTGATTCATTCTTTTGCTGAAAAGGAAGAAATCAAATCAATCCACTCTTTTGTTGAAAGTAAAAGATCACACTCCTATTTATGCTTGCATGCAAAGTAAAATCACACTTTTTCACCAACAAAAGGAAATTTGTTTCACATGTTTACTGTAAAGGAAAACACACATTGCTTAAAAGGAAATAACTTTGAAATAATAAAATGTTTGTTTAAACTATGAATTTATTTTGATGTTTTTATAAGTAACAAGATTCTAATTAATTATAACAATGAATTAATCAAACATAACATAAATACCATACATAGTTCCTGGTTCTAAGGAGAGTGGGCCCTTGTTCCGCTCAAACTCAGGAACAAAGATTAATCAGTGCTAAAAACTAAAGTATTAATTCATAAAATTGAAATGATTACAATCTGTCTAAAACTTATAATATGTTTGTACAAATCTTTTCCTCTATTTTCTGCTCTCTATCATCTGATATCTAATATATGAAAATCTTACATTTTATACTAATATAATCAACTCAAAATAGGATGTAAAGGAATATGATTCCTTGGTTGATCCACTTATCCAAAGATAGGAGATTGGATTTCCAAGAGATCCAATTATTCCAATAAAATAGATATCATATCCTATAATAGTCTTAAGATCAAATATATTTACAACTTTATCAAAAGCAAATCTTACAAAATAGTAGGCGGTTATTTTCCTTATTTGATTCTAGCTGGATTGATTCTCACTTATCCTATCTGGCCGCCAGCTTCCCCGTTTGTAGCTTTATCCTTACAAAATTCTTAGAATTGACCTTTCAGAGTTGATAGGAATGACCCTATGGAGTTTGTAGAAATAACCCTATGGAGTCTGTACAAACAAGCCTATAGAGTTTGAGAAACAAGCCTATGAAGTCCATCGAAATAAGCCTATAGAGTCTGTAGAAACGAGCCTATAGAGTCCGTAGAACCAAGCCTGCAAAGTCCATAGAACCAAGCCTATGGAGTATGTAGTTCTGTTGGATAAAGATCAAAATTTCACATTCACTTTACATTGCCTGTGTCTTTTTCTTAAGTATTCTTCACAACAAAAATCACTAAAACATGTTATGTATTAGACATTAATGAGAAAGTAAAGGCTTAGTCTTTGGTTCAATATAAACAAGACAAATATCTATTTTCCATGTAACAGCTATCTAATAATCTAAGATTTACATAAGATAATATCCTTAGAGAGATGAATTGAGGGAAATAACATGTCAATAATGAGCCATATTCTGATCTCATCATCTCCCCCAAGCTTTACCTTTTGCAAGTCCCATTGCAAACATTTATTGGTGTTCATAGCTCTGGCTTCTAATTTACACACTTTGACTCAGATCATATTCATCAAATTCATCTGCTATATGTTTGTCTAAATTTCTTGTAAATATCATTTGTTTCTATATATTGAATTGCTCATCTAATTGTGGAGCCTAATTCTGCCATCTTGGAATAGGTATGATTAGCAAATAGGGTCTATATCTCATGCCAATCCATTTCTACTCTCCCCCAAAGTTTATTACCTTTATTAAGATTTTTGAAATTGAGGATGCTCTCCTCATACTCCATCTTAAGTTATTTGGGGACATGACCTCTCATCTTTTAAGAGGCACTTAAAGTTGGTCCCATCTATTTACACTTGCAGCCACCATTGAGTCAAAACTCTGTCTTGAAAATAAATCAAAAGAAATAGTACAATCATATAGAGCTTATAAATAATGCATTTTAACCTCATCATTTAACAAAGCACAATTAAAATTTTGTTTGATCACTCTGAGAATAGGAAAGGCTGGTCAGACACACAATCTTGTAGTCTTAGAATGATTTGTATAGTCCTCAAATCTGCATTTCCATGCTATTTGATTTTTGAATGTAGAATGTTATGCCCTCAATTGAATTTCTCCCACATGAAGGTTTATCAAAAATCTATTGTGCTCATGGTCTCCTAGAATCAAATCATGCAAATAAAATGCACAAAGCAAATCCTACTGATTAGGTTCAGCACTATAGAAAATTTCCAAAAATGTTGTTGGCTATAAAATTTTGTAAGGAAGATGACAAGAAATCTACAAAAGTTGCCATTTATAAAATTGTTCAAATAAAAACCAACTGTATGTAGGAGAAGGATTCCTACATGCCAAAAAAGTTTCCCCTAATTTCCATGTATCTTGCAAATTTTCTTCTAAATCTTGGACTTTAGTTTCTAATTCTTTCTTTTCATTTTCCAAGAGTTTGTTTTAAGAAGTTACATCTTTGTTTTTCTATTTAGGTACAGAATATTCTTCTTCAATTTGATGTAGTATTTTCAAGGAAGGAATATCTGGATCACTTATTTGGCAAATGTGGTTAATAAATACATTAGAAGGAGGAGGTGTAATATCAGTTGCTTTAGAACAGTTTACCAAACTCTAAAATCTCTTATTTTCCTTCTTTAAACTTTCTATATATATCCAAAGATCTATTTGTTCACTTTCATATTCCTTTATTGTTTCCTCCAATCTATGAACTTCTGTTACATGATTAGTAGATGTTGTATCTAATTTTTACACCAATAATGAGTGGAGATGATCATTGTTCTGTAATTGACTAATCAAGTCAGCAATGTCAGTTATTTGTTGTTGTTTAAGAGCTTGAGCTTGAGAAAGCTACAAATTTAACTATAGGACAGGATCATTTAGATTAGATTATTTGCCTTTCTTATTGGTATATACAGTTTTCCCCTTATCCATTATAGTTTCAATTGGAATAGGTGGTTATTCTACTATACTTGATTCCTCTGTTGTGTGTGGCTCTTCCTCTAGAATTGGCTCTTCCATTATGATTGAAGAGTTCCTTTTGGAAGGAATTTATTTAATATCTACAGGTGCAGGGATATTTTGATGTATGGGGGAATGGGATACTATTTTAAGACTTTCTAGAATGTCTGTAGCTTCTTGTTCATCTTCATCTATCAAAATGAGCCTCCTCCTTTTTTGGTCACTCTTTGAGCTACACTTGGTTAGCTTTCCTTCTCAACCATCAATCCCTTGGTCTTCTCATGTTGTGTAGCAACCTTTCATCTCAATTTTCTTCTTCCTAACAAGGGAATTGGTTGTACTACAGATTCATGAGGTTCTTGTGGAGACCTTAAAACTTTAGGGATTTCAGACCTTGTGATTCTTCTTGAAGAAGAAGAAGGATTTTATATTGGGACTACAATCTATGATTTCTTCCTTGGTGTTGTTTTCTCAATTGATGCAAAAGGTGGAATGAGCATTCTTGTGGTGAATTTAGGGTTTCTTGTGCAAGCAAATCTATAATTTGTTGTGCTATACTATTCTAAAATTCCTCCCAGACCTTTTTTCCTTGCTGAAGGAAGTGATGTTAGATAATGAGATGAATAAGGCCATAATTCCTAAGAGCAGCATTAGAGGTTGTAGGCATAACTTGTAGATCACCATATAAGAAGGATGGGAGATTAATTTTATACTGAGGGTTTTGTCTCCCATGCTTAAGATGTATTAACATTTTCATGGTGTCTCCCCCTAAAAGACTGTGTTTCCCTTCACAAATGATATACTTTAGTATCCACTTGGCAACATATTTCCATGGTTCAGGTAGTGAATTTATACTAATCCCTTTTTATTTTTCCTTAGAATATACTAGACATGAAGTCCCAATCTGCTCATTACCATTAAACTGATTAATTAAATCACTAAATGAAATTCTAACTATAGCTCTCATTCCTTCTAGAACTTGTATAATCTGGCTTATAACTTGAGTTGTAACAGGAATAACAATGCCTTTCACAATTAAAAATTTAGAGATTAAATTAGTGATGAATTCACTTACCATTATTTCATCAAAACCCTAGAACTTTTTAATGAAAGTTAGCCAACCATTGGCTCTAAACACTGCCACAGAATCTTTGTCTTTATGAAAATTTCAGATCCTTCAGCTCTGATCTTGTCTTGTATCCCATTTCTATGTGGATTTACAATCAACTCTATTCTTTTAACTCTAATTGAGGTGTAGACCAGTCTTTTATCAAAATTGGTAGGCAACAGTCACTGAGGATTTATAGGCAATAATCATGGAGTATCTATAGACTAGCTTCTGTTGAAGTTTATAGAAATAAAATGGTGCACATGAAATGCTAAAATTGCATGAATTCATAGTTTGATATGATGATTTGATATAGTTAGACACTGCACATTTCTACAGAGTGTGTTAGCCATTTTGTCTCATTAATACAAGTTATGTGAAATAATGATGTGTCATATTGATAGTGATAATGATTCGTTACTTCATTTAAAACCTCTTTTTATGATGTCTCATCATTATGATACTTGATGACTCAATTGATTATATCAATGTTGCACACTTATCCATACACCTTTGGTGGCTTAGTTGCATACTTATTTTTTCATTATAGCATGTGTCATGTCATTCTATTTTGGAAGATTAAAATTTGGGTCATCTTCATATAATAAGTATTAATTAAATTGAAAATAATTAGTTAACTATACATAAAAATATATATATGTCTTACTTACTTTAACTTTAGATGTTATCCTTTGTTCGCCATATGTCTTGCACAAATAAGTTTGCATGGATTAGTTTATTTCATGGAGACGACCAATCATAGTGTCATGATGAGATTTTCCTATAAATTTTTGTATTTTTTTTGCCCTTTGGCCAGCCATTGCTAGTTTTCTATCCAAAGCCCTTTTTGCAATGCATAGCTAGCCAACAAGCTGGTTTTCTGGGCATGCATTTTCAATAGCATCCCTAGAAGGATTTTCACTATTGATGTTTTTTTTTAATTATAGGATTATCAAGGAGCATGTTCACTAGAAGAAGCAGATCTCTCTAGAACAACTACTTGATCCTTTACCTTTTGAACAAATTCTTCTTTATTGAGAGGTTTCTAATAGAGCTTCAATCTATGTCCATTGACTAACAGAGCTCTTCTACTGTCATCAATAGGTATAAGTTTAACAAAACCATTTTCATAAACCTCCTCAATTTGATAAGGTCCCAACTAGCTTTTTTTTAGTTTTCCTTTGAACTATTGAAATTTGGAATCAAACAACAGTGCCCAATCTCCTTTTTGAAACTTTTGTTGCTTGATTTGTGAATCATGCCAAAATTTTCTTTGATGTTGTACTAATTCAATTTTTTGTAGTGCTTCCATCCTCATTTCATCAAGTTGATTAAGTTAAAGGAGTCTTTCTTTCTATATTTCTTATAATTCAATTCCTACTTCTACATCTATTTTTAAAGTTTATAATTCAAATTCAACAGAGAATAAAGGCTTCTTACCATAAACTAATTTATACGGTGAAAATTCAATTATTGTTTTCCAAGTAGTATTATGGGCCCAAATAGCTTCTAGTACCTTATCTGCCCAATCCTTTATACTAGAATTAACAACCTTGGTTAAAATGGTTTCTAGTTCTCTGTTGGTGACTTCAACTTGCCCATTAGCCTACGTATGGTATGGAGACATTTTTTTGTGCTGAGTTTGATGCACTTACATGAAGTGCTTTATCATGTTTGACATGAACTGTGGTCCTTAATCTGAGACTATCTCTCTTGGAGCACCAAATCTTTGCATGATTTTAAAATATAAGAAATTAGATACCATCTCTTCTCTTGCATGAGTTAATGCTTCCACTTCAACCCACTTGGTCACATAGTCTATACATACTAGGAGATATTCTCTTCCTCTGGAAGGAGGATCCACTGGACCTATAAAATCAATTACCTATTTCTCAAATGGTTCTAAAATCAATTGAGGATGAGGGTGCAAAGGCATCTCTATTAAAAGAGCAGGCTATCCAATTCTCTGACAAGTATCACAGTGTCTGACATATCTTTTTACTTATTGATGAAGGTGAGGCTAATAGTATCCTACTCCTAGGATTTTATGTATGATTCTTTGAGCTGAGTAATGACCTCCTCTTGGTTCATCATGACAAGATTTGATGATATCATAAGCTTCATCATTTGTCACACACCTACAAAACACATGGTCAAGTCCAAGTTTAAATAACATTCCATTTATCCTTTGAAAGAAGAGCTTTCTTTGATTAAATGATTCTTTTCTTTTTGTGAAAAGTGCAGAGGAAACTTCCCTGTGGTGAGATAATTAGCTATATCAACAAACCACAAAGATTTTTGTGAAATATCAAATAGTTTTTTATCTAAAAATTCATCTTCTAATGGTTCTTCTTCACCTGTATTATTTATTCTTGACAAGAAATCAACCACTACATTAGACTTCCCTAGTTTGTTTATAATAGTAACATCAAATTTTTGTAAGAGCAACAACCATCTAATAATCATACCTCCCACAATTGATTTTTTGGTAAGATATCTAATATTTGAATGGTCTATATAGACAAATACCTTGTAGCCTATTATGTAGTGTCTTAATTTGTTAATTGCATAGATTACAGCTAGGAATTCCCTCTTAGTTTTAGTGTAATTTCTCTAGCAGGTGTCATGTTTTTGATAATATAATATATAACATACAGGTTTCCCTCTTCATCATTTTGTCCAAGGACTACTCCTAGTGTTGTATTGGAAGCATCTATGTATATATGAAATGGCTTAGTCCAATCTAGTCCTCTCAATACTGGAGCAGTAATAAGCTTAGCTTTGATGGTCTCAAAGGCCTGCTGGCAACTATCACTCCATTTGAATGTACTATTTTTTTAAGCAAGGAAAACATAGGGATAGTTATTTGGCTAAACTTATCTATGAAGCATCTGTAGTAACCAAAATGTCCCAAAAAACTCTTAATTTTAGTTTGTGTTTGTGGAATGAGTAGATTGGAGATTATTTTGACTTTCTTTGGATCTACTTGAATGCCTTTTGCAAAAATATGGTGTCCCAGGACTATTCCTTCATCCATCATTAATAAAAATTTCTCATGTCTCAAAGATAATTGGTGTTCCTTCAATCTGATCAATACCCTTTAAAATTGGTAAGATCCTCCTCATAATATTTACCATAAATGGTGAAGTCATCCATATATACTTCAACACAATCATTTGTAAGGTCAGAGAATATTGCCAGAACTGCTCTTTAAAAGGTTGCTAGAGCATTACAGATTCCAAATGGGAGTACTCAGTAAGCAAAATTTCCCCAAAGGTAGGTAAACATGGTTTTATCTTGATCTTTAATGGCCACTGTTATTTGGTTATACCCACTAAACCCATCCAGGAAAGAAAAAAATATCTTCCCTGCCAAGTTATTAAGAACTTGATCAATGAAAGGTAAATGAAAGTAATCTCTGAGTGTTGCTTTGTTCAATTCTCTATAATCTACATATACCCTTAATTTTCCATTTTTCTTGGGCATAATTACCAGAGATGAAACCCACTGGCTGTCTCAGATGGGGTAAATAAACCCAGCTTATAGCAACTTTTAGATTTCTATTTTGATGATTTCCTTTAATGTTGGATTTATTCTTCTTTGTGGTTGTCTGACCAGTTTGACAGATTCTATGTAAATGTGATGAGTGCATATGCTAGGTTGAATTCCCTTCATGTCGATATAATCCCAAGTAAAATCCTTGGTATGTCTTTCCAGTAATTCAAAGAGTTGATCTTCTTCTTCATTTGTTAACCAATTATTGATGTTCAAAATCTTTTTAGGTAATATCATGATTGGTTTTGTACCTGGGTAGTTGGATTTTATTTAATTAAACTCACTAATCAATGAGTTCATAGGACATGGATGAGGAAGCAGCTTATGAAACATAGTTACATTATCAACAAACTCATTTCCAAGAGGAATCAGTCTTGCTAAAGAATAATGAAATGCATCTAAGAAATGAGTTTGTTGTTGTTCTACCAATTTCCACACACTTTTCTAAATTAATCCATGATCATATGGTAAAGAAACAATAGAAGAAGTAGAAGTGGAGGTTTCAGAATATTCTATTTGACCCAATAATCTTGAACTAAGGCAGTCCATAGTTTCTAGATTGGCAAAGTCCATAGCTTTCAAACTAGCAGAGTCCATAGATTTTGGGTATATGTCTCCATTCAATTCTTCCAAGTGTTTTTTAATTGTGATCATAGCTAATGAAGAAATGTTGTTTAATGTGTTATCTAATTCATCCACCCAAAGTTCTTGTATGCAATTTGTTGATGGTTTTACAGGAGGATACAAAGAGATGCATTTGGATTTTTGATTGCATAGATAAGGTTTTTAGAAACAAAAGCCCCGCTCATGCATTACATCGTTGACCATTGATTTATGTTAGAGAAGTAGTCGAATCACTTGACATTAAGTGAGCTCAAAATCCCTTGAGTATGTTGGGGTGATAGGTTTGATTATGTTATATGTGAGGATGGGGTAACCCTTTTTGGTAGGCAAAACTTTGCCCCTTTTATAGGTGACCCTAAGAACGCCTATAGGCAAGTCCATGACTTTATAGTTTATTAGTCTTTTTTGTCTCTTTTTTTTTTTTTTTTGGTAGACTGATCAATGTGGGAAGTCCACTTGGGGATGTTGTGTTGTTTTATGGTCAAGTTGTGATGTGTATGTAGCAAAATTTAGGCATAGCCATCCTTCGAGGGAGTGGTCTATATTCTGCTTTGTATGGTTGAATGTCTTTGAATAGTTGTCCTTCAAGGGAGCAGTCTATCAATTTCAATAATTATGCAGTTGTCCTTCGAGGGAGCAGTCTACATTTATAGTTTTATGACCTTTGAATAGGCATCCTAGTTCTATTATTTTGTTGGTTTTATAGACTGAACTTTTAGTCATGGACAATACTATAGAGGTTTGAGGGTTCCCCTTTTATTAGGACAAAGCATTCATGCTTACCAAGAGGGTTGACTAGTGTTTGGAAAAAGGGTTAAAAGGAATATGAATGAGGATGATGGGGGTTGCTCAAGGGATGAGCTCAAGTTAAACGTTAAGTGAATGATTACTTGATTAACAATAGAATGGTCATAGATGTAAGGCATTAAGAGGCTCAGGTTCTGGCCGGTCTTCAAAAGAAGACAGACGATAAGTACCTGATCCATGCTTGTGTTATGATGTAAAGTCTGAGTCAATTAGGAGCAAACTTGCCCCATTTGCTTCATTCCATATTGGTCACATGTTGCTCTACCTTAAGGACGAGATCTCTGATTTTGAAATCTCACTCTTTCAAATTATGGTTGTAGGCATGTTTTGGCCGATGTTGGTCGTGAAGTTAGTTAGTATGTTGTTAGCATTTGGTACAATGCCAAACATAGTTGTTACAGTCTTGATTAATAGTGGGCCAATAATAGCCCAGGCAGAGGATGCGCTTAGCAATCGAGTTACCACTGAAATGTTCCTCACAAATCCCATCATGGACTTGTTTGATGATATGGGAAGTCTCAGTGGTTTTTAGGCATTGAAGAAGGAGGCCATCGAGACCTCGTTTGTAGAGAATTCCCCCTAGCATAGTGTAGTGAGTAGTACTCTTGATAAAAGCTCACCATTTATTGCCAGAGAGGTTAAGAGGGATGATAAAATATGTTAAATAGTCAACAAGTCACTTATACCAAGCGTCATGTGGACTAGAGTGGTTAGGAGGAGTTTCCCCCAGAGATGATGGTTGAGACATGTCCAAGATAGAAATCTTAGGCTGTGTTGGTTGAGAAGTCTTGACGAATAATGGATATGTTAAAGGGGTAGAAGCCTGGGCTTTTCCTTTATTCTTCGCAGTTTGGGGCCTGGTGGCCACATTAACTATATTGATTTCAAATAAAGGAGTGGAAGGTGGTAGGGGACCATAGTTTTGTATGGGGATCCCGATTTAGGTGAAGAGGTTCATGAGGCATGGGATGGTATCGAATGTTTGTCAAAAAAGTGGTCAGAAGAAGCCTCAATGTGAGGGGTGCCCTTTTTCAAGTGTTGGCAGATGACAACTTTAAGAGCGCAACAACGCTCAGTATCATGTCCAAGTGTGCGATGATACGCACAGATTTTAGTGTCATCAAACCAAAATGGTTTTGGTCTGAGAGGTTGGAATGGTTTAAGGGGTGGGAGAGTGATGATAGAAGTCTGCAACAATTGGCATAACAGCGAAGCATAGGACCCGACTAATGGGTCTGCATGCTTTATTGCAGTAGGAGATGACAACTTCTATTTAGGAGCTATTGAGAGAGTTTTCCATACCATCTTTTTGTTTGGTGGTGTGACCACATGCATAGATGACACTTTTGTGGTGAGAGGTGTTGGATGTTTTGGAGGAGGTATGTTTGTGTTAGGTTGAGAGAGTAATGGAGGCAATTTGCCTCTGTGAGATGTTGGAGTTAGGAGCACTCCTTTTAAGGTGGACGGGTGTCAGCCCAAAATAGAGGGAAATGGTGATGGTGGGGGAGTTTTTTGATGTCATTTAGTAGCCTTCTTTAGTTTAGTGCGAGGACTACTATTGGGTGAGGCAAGGTTCAAGTCTACCTTCACTTGTGGGTGAGTGAGGTTTGAGAGGCATGGGATGGTTATGGCTTCTATGTGTGGTCGAGTAGCAGTAAAAGTATGATCCCCCATTGATGATAAGAAGGATGAAGGCATGGCAGCTGGCGTTGGTGCCATCAAAACATCCTCCAATATGGGAGAGGTCAAAGTATCCTCTCTTACATGTGAAAGAGGGGTGGATGGAGGACAAATAGGAGAAGAAGGCTCTTCTACCTGTGATGGATAAATAGGAGAAGAAAGCTCTTTTACCTATGGTGGACAAATAGGAGAAGAAGGCTCTTCTACTTATGGTGGACAAATAGGTTGACTAACCTCTTCAGACTATGGGAGAGGTTGATTAGAAACCATGTCGACCGTGCGTATATTATGCTCGTAAAGATCATCGGCTATGGTCTGAATGTAATGCTGACTTGGGGAATGGTTAGGAAATGGTTGTCTAAAGACATCCATGTTTTTTTTGGCTGGCACGTTTGGGTTATCCAAAACAAGATCCCCCTTGTCTAACATGTCTTGTATGATGTTTTTGAAAGTTTTGCAGTTGTCTATGTCATGACCCTTGACAAGATGAAAGTTACAGAAGTCATTTTCCCTATACCATGTAAGGATGGCTTTTGAGGGGTCAAATTGAGGTGGTTGAATTCGAGGGAGATTGAGGACCCCCTGCTTGACTAATTTATCTAACACGAAAGCATGTGATTCTCCTATTAGAGTGTATTGATGCTGTACATATCATTGTTGGAATTGTTTTATGATGTAGTCTGATGTGGAAGGTTGAGATTAGTTGGTCATTATAGAAGATGGTGATCCAACGACCACAGCATTGGCTGCTCCCTTAGACTTGGAGTGGGAAGAAGAAGGTCTAGAAGAAGAGGGGTCATTGGATTTTGCGTTATTATTTTTACTACACAATATGACCTTATCCTCATCGACTACACAGAGTTCGAGCTTTCTGGCCATGGTGAAAGCTTCTTCAAATGTGTGGAATGTTTGAACCTGCAAGATGGATGAGATGTGCTTGGCACATGCTCTTGAAAAGAGCTCAATGAGCTCAATTTGATGTAATGAGAAGGAGAGCTGGTTAATCAAAGCTCTCTAATGGGTGATGAAGTCAGCTATTGACTCATCATCGAATTGTTTAATAGAATAGAGGTCTGTAATGGAGACCTTCTTAGTGATGTTGATTGAAAAGTGGTCAAGGAATAGTTGGGCAAGTTGAGTGAATGAAAAAAGAGAATGACTGGCAATAGAACTATACCAATCAAGGGTGGCACCAGAAAGTGACATGGGAAATGTGTGCAGTAGTAATGCATCATCGTGGGATATAAGGTAACAAGCATGTCTAAATGCTCGTAGATGTTACTGTGGGTCCTCTTTACTCTAAAAGCGAGTAAATTTTAGGAGTTCCCACTGGTTAGGGTATGGTCTAATAGGGACCAAAGGGTGAATGGGTTTGTTGCATATTTGTTTGTATAAAAGAACATTACTTGAACCAGAAATGGATGTCTCAAGGTTAGACATCTTATCCATCAACATCTTTATTAGATCGGCTGACAGATTGGCAGGTGGGGCACCCCCTAGGTTGCAAGGTACCTAGAAGGAGTTAGAAGGTGCGTATGATGTACTTGGTTGCATTTGTATAGGTGCAACGTATTGGTAGTTCATCATAGGGATTGATGTCGAGGTCAAGGGAGCTTGTGTCATAAAGCTAGAGGGCACAAATTGACTGGGTGTCACCATAGGTGGTTGAATAGTGGTGACACTGGTTAAAGGGTAGGTTGTCACTCTTGTGTTTATGGGTGCAAGAGTGTGTGGGGTAGAGACAATCAAGTTCGGGAAAGGTGTCAAACTTGGTTGAATTATTTATGGTTGAGGGGGTACGAAGACCCCAATGGAGACAGGTCTAAAAATATAAGGGGAGGCCAAATTTTGAATATTAGTTGAGGTCAGGTTATTGGTCGGGGCACTAGCTTGAGTGATTATGGGTTTTGTAGTGGAGGCTATTGTTATCATTGCCGCTTCAACCAAGGAAGTTGGCATCCCATAAATAAGATTACTTGAGGGGTCTCGTGTTTGACTTCTTGTGAGATAGTGTTGGAGAGCCTTGACGTTATGATCAAGGAATCTCTCAAAGTTATGATCCTCTTTGAGAACAATTGGATGTTGATTGGGGCTAGGCTGAATAGGAGTACATTTAGTGTCTGAAGTATGCTCCATTAGGGGACTTGATATGAAGGGTGAAGGTGGAAATGGTTGTTGCTTCACGTGGTCAATAAGGGATTTAGCTTGACTATGCATCAAATCCATCCAAGGCAAAAGGGTTTAAGGTTTCAAAAACTATGTATTTTAGTTTCAAAAAACTAGAAGTGGTCAAAATGTGTGTTTGACAGCAAAAAAAAGTTGGGTTTTAAGCTTGTTATTTTGAAAGAAATAATGTTGACAGTGACCGACGTTGGTGAAAAAATTGATGTCGGTTATTAAAATTTGCCGACGATAGTAATATAACCAATGTCGGTGAAAAATGTTGCCAATGTCAGTGGAAAAACTAATGACGGTGTCTGTGTATTTCCAAAAACTCAAAAAATTGAAAGTTTTTGGAAGAAAAGAAAAATTTTGAGTTGTTTTTAGACCTCAAAATGATGTGAACTCACTAGCTAAAAAAACTAGATAAGAACAGAAAAGTAGATGAAGGCAAGCAACCTCTAAATGTTAAATTTCTAAGAATAAAATTTAGAGTCTTGGTGGCTTATGCCTTAGAAGAATATGTTGGAAGTTGGGCTTTTAGAACAGGTCCTAAAGAGGAAGTCTAAGGTTGGTTTCAGGTTAAGTTTTGGTGCTCAAAATCTATATTAGGTTCCGTACGTGGCCTGGTGCTAGGAGCTTGCTCCCCTCACTTCACGAGCCCAGAGCCAAGCTGGGTTGCTTAGCCAATATATACTTCCCCTATAGTTTATACTCTGCCAGAGAACAGAGTGGGTCCTCCTCTTGGTTGTGAAGTCCAAGTAGGATCGCCATGAAGGGTAAGGTATCCACTAGGTGGTGAAATCCTAGTCAGGCCTTGTCTCAAGTATGTTTAGATGTTTGATTGTGTGATGTGGTCAAGTTGTGTAACATATGTGCACTACGATTTATTCATAATGCATTTTTAATTACTAGATGAGCTAATATGCATTCAAGAAGAAATGAAATGCAATAGATTTTAGCCGAAATTGAATGTTTTTATTCAGATGCAAAAAATTAGGAAAAGGTTAAGAGCATGAATTTCACTACTCGAAGATGCAGAAAAGAAGTGACAAGAAGAAAAAGTGCTTTTTTACTTGTGTTAATGGTGTCTTTTCGAAAGAGAAAGAAAGAAGAAGGATGCAAGAAGAGAAAATTTCCTAATGTATCTATATGAAAGTTTGCCTTTTGTAAGAAAAATGAACCCAAGGAAAACTCCAGGGTCCCACTAGGCATGCCAAAATGTTTCTACTCATTTTTTTGCTGTTTACATTCAGAAGAAATAAGAAACTAAAGATAATGGTTCAGGGGTTAGATGATACCCAGATGAAGTTGCGCACCGTATCCAAATGATTGAAGGAGCTCCTTTTTGGCTATGGAGGATGACACCTATAGATAAGAAAGAATTAAACATAGAAAATGTTAGATAGATATATGGTGGACTACCAAGCATATGCTCAGTCCCAGAAGTGCAAAGACTTCCTTGAGGGATGACAGTCCACTTATTGATAAAAAGAGTGTCAGATAAAAGAAATGGTGAAAGACTAAGAAAGAGAAATAGAGATAATGTGTACCTGTATTCTACTATTGGTCTTCCACAGTCACCAATGTCGGTAGTCCTGCCGGTGTCGGTTGGTCAAGGTTGTCGATGTCGGTTAGTCTATCGATGTCGATAGGGGCAATGGTCGATGTCAGTTAGGGCAATGGCCTTGGATGGGTTTATGGTCAATAGAGGGGTCTGAAAGGAGTCTGGGTCTATGTAGGGTTACAAGACAGTAAATAGGGTCTGAGAGGGGGCAAAGGCAAAGGGTTGGTATGTAAATGGATAAGGATAGGAGGAAGGCTTTTCAGCCTTTCCAGGAAGAAAGTTAGATTGTCTCTCAACAGTACTCAGAAATAACAAATTGACTGATTACCAATCCATTCTAAAGATACTGAAATGAAAGGCAGAAGAATACTTATCTCTTTCTTGCTGAAGAACCAGAGGTGATTGAATGCTTATTCCTATTACGGCTTGTGTCAAGGTCCCTGTGCAATGATCCAATTCAATCTGGAGTCGGGAGTGCAGAGTTTTTATAGCCAAGCAAGTGGTAGTTGAAGTCTGATGCTTCATCTCAGATTTTGCCTGTTGATGTCAAAGTTTGAGCTGAGAGAGAGAGAGAGAGAGTCCAAGAGAGAGAGTCCAAGAGGAAGTCAATTCAAGATTTGTGACTCAAGATTCATGATTACAGAGTCAAAGTGAGAAGCATCTAAGAGACTTAACTCACGTTTAGGCTTGGCTTATGTAACCGAAGTCAGTGATTCTACCGGTGTCGGCTGATAGTTGACCGACGTCGATGGGTGGAGAATGAGTAAAAGGGCTAAGAAGCCCATTCTCCATCTGCCAAGTGCATAATCCATTAGAGAATGGTCAAAGGATGGGGTTATTATGCACGAGTGTCAGTTAGGTGGTTGGAATGGGTCTTAGGTAGTTATGATGTGGAGGACTTAGTTATAGGGTGAGTCATAAGGTAGGAAATGGTCTAAGGGCGAGGTGTCCTAGGGTGATGTGTCCTAAGTGAGGTGTCCTAGGGTGATGTCATTAATCTAAAATAAATAGTTTATTTTAAATTAATAAGTGTGTAAGGGACCAAGGGGATTCGACACAATTTTGGTGTCTACAATTTTATCCCATTAGAAATGGTCATGTCTCTTGACCTGTAATCAATCAATGCTACTATAGTAGCCAGCAATGGTCTACCTAGGATTATGGGATATCTTAAATTCTTTGTTTTGGGTTACAAAACCATGAAATTTATTGGATACTCCCAAGACTCAATTAGTACTTCAACATTTTCTA
Organism: Torreya grandis; assembly: GCA_037957365.1. Taxonomy (NCBI): domain Eukaryota; kingdom Viridiplantae; phylum Streptophyta; class Pinopsida; order Cupressales; family Taxaceae; genus Torreya; species Torreya grandis. The sequence continues at coordinate 5,721,041 of JARHVA010000015.1, read as the reverse complement.
TAGTCCCTTCTAGTTTTGTTACAGACTAGTCTGCCATTTGAATAATGGTAGTTGTAGGTTGCATTCTCATAAGAGATAATGCATGGAGAGTATCAATTGTCATAACATTGATTCTTGCTCCCACATCTACCAAGATGTTAGGAATTTATTTACCTCTGATTGTAACTGTGATCACTAGGCTTCTTGGATCTACATATTTTAGAACTAATAGTTTTCCTGCTAATAAATCATCAACTTTTCCATCAGCATGAATGGTTCTAGGATATTTTACTCTCCTCCTAGGTGTCTTGATACAAAGGTTTTTTATGATCTTATTTAAATCAGGTATATCCCTAATAGCTTGTAGAAGGGGTACCTAAATATTGATCTTTTACAACTCCTAGACCAAGTTTTATTCTGGCTTAATACCAATTTCTCTTAATATTGTTGGAAAAGAAACTATTGGGGTAGTAGTTTTCTATTTATTTTATTCAGGGTTTATTTTTATTTTGGCCTCTCTAGTGTTTAATTGAAATGATTTTGTCTTTTCATTTTCATCAGGTATCTCAAAAATGAGAACTAGAGGTTTTTGTATAGTTTTCTTTGATCTCAAATGTATGTCTGAACACTCAATAGATCCAACATTGATTGTATCTTCTTGTTCATTAACATAAATAGGTGCTAGTTGTTTATTTTTTAGATTTGCTATTGGTTGTGTAGGCATTGAGGGTTGATTGATTTATCCTTATTGCTGAATAACTAAGGCTAGCATAATAGTTTGTTACTAAAGTGGTCTTCTTGGTTGGGTATATTGTGACTATGGGTTCTACTATTGATTCCATTGTTGATATGGCTGGGGCATCCATTGTTGCTATGGTACCCATTGTTGATGTGGTTGTGGCACCATCCATGGGGGTGTTGGCATCCAATCTTGTCCTACCCATGGATTTTAAATTGATGAAATTTAGGGTTGATTCCAAAATAGTGAAGGAACTGAAACATTCCATGGTCTCATCCATGGATTAACTAGATGTATTGCATTAAATTATCCTTGAGCCTAGTTTTGTGCGACAAAGTTTTGTCTTTGAATATAATTTACTTCTTCAGTAGACTGGACTTGTGTTTTCATTTGATTCTTTAAAATAGGCAAAAGGGTGCAATGTTTGGTATCATGATCTGTTGCATCACAGATCCCACATGATGAAACATTAGTTCTATCTAGTAGATAGTCTCTAAGGACATGTTTTTGTCTACACTTAGGATAGTAGATTGCTAAAGGTTCTGTTGCATTTGCCTTAGCTTGAAGGCCATCTAAGGTACTATTTAGTGTAACCAGGATATCTATCTTTAGATTAGCAAATTCTTCCATTAACTTACCTACTTCATTATATTTCCCAAATCTTCCTTTCCTAATTCTAGGTTTCATTCGAGAGTAGTTGGTGCAAAGCTCAAAAATCTGATCGAAATCCAACTTATTTATATCTCTTTTGTCCATTAGATTTAAGGCATCTCTAGTGTCTTCATCAAACCCTTTCAAGAAAACCAATTTATGAACGTCTTCAGTGAGTGGATAATTGCTTCTTTTATGAGTGAACATGAATCTATCCAAATAATCCTCTAAAGATTCATCCTCATTCTATTTTATTTTGAAGAAATCCTCTTTTCTTTCTCGCACTCAAAAATAATCTTGGTATTTGTTCAAGAATTCTATTTCCATGTGATCCCATTCTAATAGAATCATCAAGTAAACCCATGAACCATCTCATAGCTACATCTTTAAGTGTAGAGGGAAATAGTTTTATTTTCTGGCCATCTGTTATGTAATCATAGGTTTGACATAGCACCTTAAACTCAAACAAGAATTAATCAGGATCTTCTATAGATCTTACTCAAAAATTTGGCAAATTAGCTGGTGAAATATTTTTCATGGGGTTTTGATCATTAGGATCTACAACAATAGGAAAGGAGAAAGTCCTTCCTGGTTATGCAAGTTGTTGATTTTGTTAGAGAGCCATTTCTTCTTCTAATGATGTTTCAAAATTGGAATGATCTTCCCACTGAATATTTGTGGTATTAGTTATGGGTTGTTCAGAATTCTCAAAATTTTCTTTAGTTATATATTTTTGAAATGCTTCTTCTAAATCCTTGGCAACTTTTAAATAGTGTCTTCCTACAAGAGATTGATCTTGAGGAAATTATCCTATGGGGCTTGCTTGTGGCAATGGCCTGGTTTCTATCCAAGTTTTAGAAGATTCTTGAAAATAGGTTTCACTTGTATCTTTTGGTTCACTACTCAGAGATGTTGAAGGAGTGTCCACTTGTGTTTTTGGTAGAAACTTTGGGATAAATCATCCTTTAGATTCTCTAGCACGATACATCAATTTATTAAATTTTTATAGGATTTTATGGGTTTTTACAATTTTTTCTATTTTTCACTCTAGACCAATAATTATTATGTTACTAACACCTTATATTCCTTGGCAACAGTGCCAAAAATGATGAGTGTCATTTAACTCCTCATTTAATCAATATTTAATTGATGTCTTATCAACCAAGGCTGGTGTCTAAAGCTGTCTGTAGTAAGGTATGGGATGGCAGATCTAGAAGGTGGCTTGTGGGGGTGCTTGATTTTCCTATTCTAATTTTGACTAGAGAAATAAATGTGTCCTAAACTATGTGATTCACTCTTTTGCTGAAAAGGAAGAAATCAAATCAATCCACTCTTTTACTGAAAGTAAAAGATCATACTCCTATTTATGCTTGCATGGAAAGTAAAATCACACTTCTTCAAAAATAAAAGGAAATTTGTTTCACACATTTTATGTAAAGGAAAACACACATTGCTTAGAAGGAAATAACTTTGAAATAAAAAAATGCTTGTTTAAACTGTGAATTTATTTTGATGTTTTTATGAGTAACTCTAATTAATTATAACAACGAATCAGTAAAACATAACATAAATATTGTACACAGTCCTAGTTCCAAGGAGAGTGGGCCCTTGCTCCTCTCGAACTCAAAAACAAAGATTAATCAGTGCTGGAAATTGAAGTATTAATTCATAAAATTGAAATGATTGCAATCTGTCTGAAACCTGTAATATGCTTGTACAAATCTTTTCTTCTATTATCTACTCTCTATCATCTGATATCTAATATATGAATATCTTACATTTTATACTAATATAATAAACTCAAAAGAGGATGCAAAGGAATAGGATTCTTTGGTTGATCCACTCATCTAAAGATAGGAGATTGGATTTCCAAGAGATCCAATTATTCCAATAAAATAGATATCCTATCCTATAATACTCTTAAGATCAAATTTATTTACAACTTTATCAAAAGAAAATCTGACAAAATAGTAGGTGGTTATTTTTCTTATTTTATTCTAGCTGGAATGATTCTCACTTATCCTATCCGGCCACTAGCTTCCTCATTTGTAGCTTTGTTCTTACAAAATTCTCAGAATTGACCTTTGAGAGTCGATAGGAACGAGCCTGCAGAGTCCATAGAAACAAGCTTGTGGAGTTTGTAGAAACAAGCCTATGGAGTCCATAAAAACAAGCCTATGAAGTCCATAGAAATAATCTTGCAGAGTTTGTAGAAATGAGCCTATAGAGTCCATAGAACCAAGCCTGCAAAGTCTATAGAACCAAGCTTGCGGAGTCCGTAGTTCTACTGGATGAAGATCAAAATTGCACATTCACTTTACATTGCCTGTGTCTTTTTATTAAGTATTCTTCATAATAAAAATCACTAAAACATGCTATGTATTAGACATTAATGACAAAGTAAAGGCTTAGTCTTTGGTTCAATATAAACAAGACAAATATCTATTTTCCATGTAATAACTATCTAACAATCTAAGATTTGCATAAGATAATATCCTTAGAGAGATGAATTGAGGGAAATAACATGTCAATAATGAGCCATATTTTGAGCTCATTGGCATGGAAGTGCTTAGAACTAGATTCATGATGTAATAAGAATTACCTCCAAACTCTAAATGGTGCTCAAGATATGAGCAAAATAGTGAAATTATGTTTGAAGACACTTGTAATGGAGAGGTGTTCTACCAAAAAAGTGATCAAGAATGAATAGCATTAGAAAACACCAAGGCTAAATTCATAGAAATAAACATGGATTGGTAAAAAAAGTGTTTTTGTGGGGCAGAGGGGAGGGGGGGCGGACACCACCCTTTGATCTTTGAAAATTTAAAAAGGGTCATGTAATGCTCCTTAGTGGGAAAGATCAAGTTGCTATGCATACTAATGTAGTCATAAAATCAGACCAACCAACAACCTACCAACAAGGTTAAACTAGTATTTATAAAAATATTTGAGAAACAAAAGAAATGTGAAAATTTAAAAAAAATTATTGGTGGATATCATTGGCCTCAAAGGTGGGTGGCATGTTGGAATTGGAGTCAAATCAAACATGTTAAACATGTCAATTTAAAGCATGCTTGCCAAAAAATGTCAATGACAACCAAAATATTGCAAGTAAAAACATTTCCAATGATTTAATAATAATCATTCAATGCTAATTTTAATTGTAGGCTAGTAGAGGATGCAAGTGGTTGAGTTGGGTGGTGGAACAACTATGGGGAGGTAGGTTAGGATATAGGGGGATACGAGGTTGGTGTTAGAAGACCATAGAGGAACCGTGGGAAAGGGGTAGATGGAAGGACATGGTGGTGGCATGGTAGAGGGAGCTTGATAATGGCATAGAGTTGAGAAGTATGGGTGTGGGTCGTATGAAGGAATAGAGGTGGTGGGATGTGGGCTGGGTCTAGCTTGTGGCATGGAGGATTGGAAGGGAGGTGTCTAAGTAGTGGCTCAACCATGATATTTTGTTTTTAATAATAAAAATTTTGATTAAAAAAAATGTTGCAATTTTTTTAATTTAATTTTTTTATGTGTTTTTAATTAATAAAACAAAAACAATTAAATAAAAAGAGCCCTCAAAATAAATAAAAAATTCAAACCCTTTTAACCAACGGATGGTCAAAATTGATTGGGAAAATTCATCACACCAAGAACACCACAAGCCCATTTTATGCAAAACAAAAGTCTACCCTTGCTAATTCAACCACTCCAGATGTATATGTATAGTCAAATCTAAATGAAAACATGCAAATTTTATAGAAACTATTAAGTAACCACCAAGCCTCTCAAACATATTTGGAGCATTTAGTGGCCAATTTGAGTAAACTAAAAGTTTGAACCACCTTTCATAGCTTCCATAAACATGCTAGCAAATGTTGATCAGATCCAAAATATAAAATGACCTAAAGATTGCAAAATCACCTCCAAGACATTATAACAAAACTCATTATCCTTTTTTTGACATTATTGCTCTAATTGAGTAGCATGGTTAGATGGAGTTCTTAGTGAGAGGGAGGGTTATGGGATTGGCTCTAATATAATGTGGAAATTATAAATTGAGATTGCATAGAATTAAAGAGGATTAACCTAACCAAAATAGAGTTTTAATTATATAAATTACTTGCTTTCACCTTCAAATTATAATTATTACTAAGCTCAATCCTTGCCCTCTAGTTATAACATTTTGAGGGAAAGTGAGGAGGGTTAATTTGGCAATGTGAAATTGGTTTAGTTTCCAAATGAATAGTTACCTAACTAGGTCACTAATGTCAAGATTCCAACAACCATGTTGAATCCTTAATTAGATATGTGGGTATGCAACATTAAACCCCACATGGGTTACACTAACTAAGGTGAATCTTCCCTTGATTAAAACCCAAGTTGAGCTTACTAATAAGAGTATTAATTCAACAATTTCAAGGCAACCACATGTGGTAGAAGTTTGTTTCCATATATCCATTCAATGTCTTTAACTAAGCATGACTCAACAACAAACCATAGGCCTTAGGAATGTTTATATACTATTGTACACACGGATATAAGGCAATCTAAATGTGTACAATTTTTAACTCCCCAATACATGGTATACGCGACTTATTCAATTAGAGGACCAAATCCTAAGGTCAAACCTAGTTTTTTACATACAACTATAGGCATCACATTGGTTGAGGCACCTAAGACAACCAAACAATTATGCACATTCTTACTAAACATTATGAAAAGTAGTATAAATGGTGGTACCATAGGTTTGTCCTTATAAACAACCATGTTGATATAAGTAGTGCTTGAGTTATTAATGGATGGTTTACCAATCAATACTTTGAGTAATATCTCTCTTTGTTTGGTAATCTAAGACATCTCATGAAGATTGATATTTTCCTTAATATTCTTCAAAACTTTGACTATATTATACCCCCTTTGCTCTATGGTTCATCACTTAATAGCTAATCATTTCCTTTTGGGGGATGTAGATTATTGTTTGCCTTAGGATATAGAGGAGTAGTAACACTATTGTTTATAGGTGTCAAGGTAGTAGAAAGATAGTTACTCCTCAAGTTGTAGTTACTCCTTTAAAACAAATAAAGGGAATGGATTTAATTTGTATTGTCTTTAGGTTCATTCTCATCTCTCACTAGATATGGAAATTCATGTCTTGAATACCATTATTGTGATGGATGGACCTAAAGTAGTGGAAGAAGATGGCTATAACTAATTTTTAAATATTTTTTGTCTATCTATTTCCTTCTCAAATATCTAAAAATTAGTGCATAACTCTATGTAATTTAGCTCCCCATCTTGTTTTGTATTGTGGACCCAGCACCAATTAGGTAATGCTACTTCAAAGATGTTCATTTAGGCATATTTTTAGGTGGCTATTATTCTATGTTATTCCTAAATCTATTGAAAGCCCTAGTGTACCTTTGACATGTAAAATTGTGATTGGTAATCTATCCAATGACACTTATCATTTACTTCTACATGCTCAAAAATTCATTACTTAGCTTTTATACCATTTTATAGATAGCATCAAATTCTACTTTTGTATAATCAAAAGTAGCACCTTGAGTGGTAGTAATATTAAATGGTATCAAAGACTAGTTTTGATTTTTATGATTAGGTGTAGACACAAAATTATTTAGAAAACCAAGGTGTTGTTTAGGTGGAGCAAGAGCAAGAGGAAATTTTGTATACACTTGGTTCAAATTTTAAGTTGCAACATTTTGATTAAAATTTGGAATGGGGTTGAGGACTGGAAAAGTAGGATCAACATTGTGTGGGGACAAAGCTTGTAAATAGGGATTCAGCTACATGTCAATGTTAATAGCTTCAAGATAGGCCAAAGTTAGCATGGTAATATTAGTCACTCTACAATTAAAAATAGTTGTCATAGAATCCAAACCATTCTTATACATTTCAAGGGTTAATGCTTCATTGGTTTTATAGTCACTATCAATTCAGTTACAAATATTTTAGAATTTGGTACTAAAGGGTCTAATTGGTTCATTGAGATATCTCATCATGATTGAAAAGTTATATTATATAACACTTGGGATAGTGACTTGTCCAAATTGTGCCAAAAAATTATCTTGACACTAGTTATAAGAAGTAATCAAATCTTATGGAATATTGAGGAATGGGTCATAAGTAACCTTTTTTAAGTTAAAAGGGAAGAGTCTGCATGCCACATATTCATGGGTTACATTTAGTATACCTATAGTATTCTTGAAATCCTTTATGTATTCTTCGACAGACTAAAATATCTAGGAAGAAAATTTTAAGGGATTCTAGATAAATCATGCACATCTCCAGGGACAATAACAATAGAATGAAATAACTAAGCTAAGGACATCTTATGTGGAGGAAGCTGGTATATTCTGATTGGAGAATATGATTAGACCTAAGGTCCCTTAAGATGCCTCTATCTAACATAACTTTTTTATGGATCTTCAATGGTGGGAATAGAAGGCTAGTTTCAGAGATGGACCCGGTTAGTCTTCTAGATGTATCCAATATAACTCAAGTGATATTTTTAAAGAAATGAAAAGTTATCCCTCCTAACACCAAATAAATTTTTGTTGATGAGGTTTTTATGTAAACCAAGGAACCTTATGAGTTAACCTCTAACATTTTAGGATTGATGAAAAATATCCAATCTAAGACATGATTTTTAGGGTATTATATTTTATAAACAACCTAGTGGTGGAATAATAATGAATGGATTAATTGTTTACCTCAGATGGTTCATATATGACATGATTTTAGACCTAGTTTATATGAATGGATGCATAGTGAATCTAATGTAAGATTGGTAGGATCAAAATAAAACTCAAAAGGAAGTTAGAGTAGAAAAGAAGGTTTCTAAACAAAAGTTAAATGAAACCCTTCTAAACTGAATCTTGAATTGGGTTGGACAAGTAGTCAGAGAACTAGTGTTTACTATAAGAACCTATAATCAAGCATTACATAAAAACATAGTTAAGATTTTATCAAAATAAAATACAATAAAATTTAGTGTACAAATCAAAGATTGTTGAATTTATGAGACTATAATTGCACATCTACAAAGGGAGATTATGATTATTAAACATAAAGAATTTAAATTAACTACTAAAAAATATGAATAAATGTATTAGGTTAACACTTATACAAAACCCAAAGACTAAAATACTAGAATAATGGAAATTCTTCAATGAATCATAGATTTGGAGAAGAACAGAAGATTATACATCAAGAAAATTTTGCATAATAACCTATAGGATTTATCATTTATCTCAATATCCAAAAGTTATCCTTCCTTTAGAATTGGGAGGATAAAATTATATATAACTTGGGAAGGGGTTTCCTCATCCTCCAAGCCGAGTCTGAATTTATATTTCCAATTTTAAAACTCATGCATAATATGCATGTATAAGATATAATTAAAATGAATGGCCCAAATTACATAATCATAATATAAATACATATATGATTAAAATAGAGTGAAGCTATAAATTTTCATAACAAAATAATACATGCATGTACACATGTACACACACACAACTATGGTGCCAATTTGGCACTATTTGAATTATGAGGGGGGTGCATGATTGATGTAAAAACTAAAATAATCTAAGGTACTACATGTGAATAAATCAATGAAGTGGCACATGATAGTGATATGGTAGTAGTTGTTACTTGAGTATTACTAGTGGGCTCAATAAGAATACACATTATTGTAAGAACTACCACATGGGGATGAGTACATATAGGTAGCATTGGTTGCATTCCTTGTGTTATAGTAGTGGATCCTCTAATATATTTTAGTCATTATTATAAAGCATGTGTAGAATTAAACTTAGTGTTTATGACCTCAAAATTGAGCACGGGTGGCTTGAATATACTTAGGATTTCATCCATCAACTTTGTGCTTAGCCTATAAAGCTATAAATTCTATTCTAAGGGTTTATGCCTTAGTCACTTTATCTTTGGAAAAATTGATCAATTATAGAATCTCTTCACTACTATTGTACATAATCCACTCAAATTTTAATTTAAATCTATCGGTAGATGCCTAGAGTAACCCTTCAAATATAGGTTGGTTGACTAATTGCCATGTTGGATTAATCATATTGATAACCTTCATGTCTCTCAAAATTTCAATTGCATCACTTTCATGGCATGTGAACTATGTTACTAAGGCATTCATTTTTTGGTGCCATATTAAGTCACTGTCTCTTTTAAGAATCACATAATTCATGTACCATATAGCCTTTGGGGATGTCATTAGCTCAGATGGTTGTATGCACTATTTATTGAACATTACACCAAGAATTTAAGCCTTGTTTCCAATTATTTTGACTAATTCCAAAATGTGACTACCCTTATCCGATGAGGTTGGGACTGAGATTTGGAGGATATTATTTTTATTATGCTATCATATAATTTTTTAGCCACATTTTAGACATTGTCCACTATTTCCCTTGGAGCATGAATGATTTGTGATTATATGTCTTTATTTGTCTTGTTCCTAACTCCTATATAATTATTTCATTACCTTTCATGTCATATCCATAAAATAACATAATTATTATTAAAATTCATTAGGTTTATTAAGATTCCTCTTATATTTCTTGACCAAGGTAAATATATTATCCATTTGTTCTAATACAAATTTTTCCCCTTCCTTGTCCATTCCTTTCCTCTTCCTTACCCTCTATATGGTGTTGGTATTATTCTAAAAGTTTGTAGTTATTATTGGTAATTATGTAATAAGTATTCCCATTCTATCTCTTTTTCATTATTGAGACTCTTTGACCCAATTTGGGATGACGAGTTCTCCACATTGCTCGGGCTAACTAGTCTCTATGAGATGGAAGGTGGCAAGGATCTTGATGGAAGTATTAAAGCACTTATTTGAATGATAATTTGGATAAATGTGGGAATACACCTACTCTAATCTAAGGTTTTTCTCTATGGTGTAGTCTCCACCACATAATTTATATTTCAAAGATCCTTCTTAATTATCACAGGGGGAAACTCAGTGTGAGTAGACTAGGGAATAGACAAGTGTAGTTGGGTGGATATTCTAGGCGGTGCTTAGTGTTTAAAAATGGAAATAATCAATAAGTCCTCAAAATTTTACTTTTTTATATAATTTCAGGGCTTGACCATTATTGGAGTATTGGCTGAAATAATTAAAAGAATTATAATAATCATAAGCTAGTTGTTCACCCTCCTCAGCACTAACATGATAATATAATGACCTAGTCTTTGAAAAATATTATTGTAGTGCCTCATAATGAGAGAGTAGGGTAGTAATTGGACTAATGGATGGAAAATTAACCATATAATAATCTATAAATATAATGGAGGAGGCAAGAGAAGGAAATACCTTACTAAAATCCCACCTTTCTTCATTAGTAAGAGTATCTTTGTTTTGGCTAGCAATTGCAATCTCTACTTGAGTAGATGATTTTGAAATATAGATTAAAGGGGGAGACTTAGAGTTGAGTTTGAAGGTGATTTACTAAGTCCTAGAGTAGAGGATTATTGAAATGTATATTATGCATCTATCTCTAATTCCTTGTCTCCTAGTTCTTTTCCTTCCTCTAATAATTCAGTATCAGTTGAATCAATCTTTTCTTTCCCAAAATTTACTAATATCTTTATGTCTATTGACTCAGTTTCCTCCTCTTAATATTTATTTTCATCCTCATTTTTTATTTCATTAAATAATTTTATTTCATCAAGCTTGAATTCTATTTTAGATAGTTATTCTTCTTCAGTTTCCCACCTTTTGTCTTCTTCATCACTATCATAGACTTGAATTGGCTCTATTCTTTATTCTTCAACTTTTTATCCCTATTTTTCCTCCTAAAATTACTCATATAAAGGGCCCCCTCTAGTTAGAAGGCATTTAATAGGTCTTTATTCTAGTTTCACATTTGGAGGTGAAATTAGAGGAAACTTGGGCTTCTTTTTATAAGTGACAATGGAGGGCTTAGTAGTTATGGGGGCTTACCTAAAGTGGATGGAGTGGAGGATGTAGAGAATTTAGTATTGGCAGGTGGAAGTGAAGTATAAATAGTAGGAGAAGTAGGATGTGAAGGCACTATTATTGCAGAAGTCATTAGTGGAGATGATAGAATGTTGAAACTAGAATTGTAGTGGGTATTATTATAAAATAACTTTGTAAAAACACATGGATTCTTACCTATTAAATAGTAGTCAATTGGGGAAAAGGTGTTAAATAAATTTACCTTACTTTTTTAACTATAGGAGGTTATATCTCTATATATGTTTCATGGAGTTACATTGCTATAAATAATTGTGGTGTTGGAAGCCCATTAAGAATGTTCTTTATTATCTAGGGTTCCATCTCCCTAAAAAAGGCATATCCCTCTGATGGGACAACTTCTTATTGTGGAGAGGAAGGATGAACATGTTATGGTGATGATGGGGCTTTTGGCTAGGTCCATTTATGGCTTGAAACTTTATTTACTTCCTTTACAATTTTATTTCCTTCTCTCTTATGATCAAGGGGTCGTATTGAATTACTTGGGCTACTACCATTGGCATTTTATGTTTATTCATGAGGATATACACCTTTCAATTGTTTTCAACGATAATAAATATTGGATCAAGCTCATATCTCTTTTGGCCATAAGAGATATGGACTCCCTTCTTTTTGAGGTCATTTAGGTATTATCTGACCCTATTTGTAAGGTCCTAATCTTGGTATTGTGCTAGTTTTATGTCATAATGAGCCTTAATTTTACCATTAAATTGAGATGCCTTCTAATTATGTATTGGATTTATCTAATGTTTAGATGGGTATTGTGATAGTATCATTAGCATTTAGAAATAAGGTTTTCATACAAAATATTATATATTTTGTGTGAAATATCCTACTCAATTATTTTGTTAGGAACATAATATAAAAAATTTAGAGGAGATTCCCTAGTTCCTTCTATCTTGATTACTAAACAATCAGGATAAAAATAATAGTCTCCCATCCTTGAAATGATTTTCTTTATATTTTCAGAGAGCTTGGGCATAAAACACCAATAAATGACCTAGTATACTTATGGGTATATATTCTCTACAATTTTATTTATTTCATTTTTTAACCTATATACATGCAACATAGGATAATCATCGTAGACCCTATCATTTACAGTACCTAAGGTTACCCATAGGTTGTGTGCACTAATCCCATAATTACATATACTACATAAGACATCATATAAAAATTCCCATCAGATGGCCTCTCATGAATTTTGAATATTTGTGTCCTAAGCCTAACACTAATGACCTCATCGAGTACCACAATTTTGTCAGAAGTTATAATGACGTCCAATAAGGGCACCCATTCCTTATGCACATATGTGGTGCTAGAGATTCCATACAGTCTATTCATTAATGCTATGGATTTTTTTATTATTAGCCTAAATCTTAAAATAGGAACTAAGGAAATTGAACTTCAAATATTCAATTTCTCACCTTTATTCAGCCACTATTTTAGTTTTCCTTTGACTCTATTATGTTATAACCAATCATTGGTTACAACTTGGTTATAATTTACTATAGGCACTTAAAGGTGAAAATACCTCTCAAATTCCTCCCCCTAAATATAAGCTATTACATTTTTATGGATTCTTAAGTGCAAACAATCCCCAGTAATAGTGTCATTCAAACATAAATCGCTAAGTAAGTCAATATAAGGCATTACCTCAGATTTAGTGATTGCATTAGGGAATCCCATTATTTTTATTGGTATAAAATTATTCAAGTATTGATTCCTATCTTCATCAAATTGATTTTAGAGTAAATATGGTTTTATGCTTTCCAACTCATCCCAAAGTGCAAATTAATAATGGAAATCTAATACCCCTTTGTCATAGACTGTGTCTAAATGTTATATTCCTCCTATGATAAAATATTAAGAGAGAAGTTGGTGTATGCATGTGAATTATCATACATTAAATTGTGCACTCAACTCCTTAAGGTCTGGCTAAGGTAGATGATGTAATGGATGGGTATGAGCTCATCCATGAGCTTCTCTTACTTCCCTTCACCTACATGCAACCCTTTCAATGGATTGAAAATATTTTCTAGAATCTCCAATTCCTCCTTCAATGTGAGAGCATCTGTCTCTCTATGATCTTCATCAAATTTTGGAGCATATTGTTCTTCATCTTGTTCAAAATTTTGTCTTATACCAACATATGTAGTTATTTCTTATTCATTCTTCAAAATTCATTCTCCATCAATGATTCATATATATTTATATGTGAACTCTCACCTTGCTACCCACTTGTGCTTATTATCATTATTTTCCATGCCTTGTAGTCTATTTCCATGATCTCAATTAGTGACTCAAACAATTCATCATCATACTTATCATAAATGACTTGCTTACCTTTCCACATACTTTTGATCTCTTCACACTCTTCACCTTATTTCCTCATTTGACTACTCAGCTACATTTTTATATCTTGGTCTATGTTTTCCTCCATTATGTCTTCTTTATTCTTGATAATGAGTATAAAATGACTCATTATTTCTAAAATATATGACTATAATATGTCAAATGGTTGAGAATTATATGTAATATTGATATTTATAACTAGCATAAGGTAGGAAATAGATGATTTTATCTATACAAATTCATGTAAAGTCTAAGTCTATCTTATTTGCATTATGCTTTGACCATTTGCATGTTTTAGGCTTCACATTTTGATATGTACAAGAAATAGTAGCATTAATATGAGTTTTGAAAAGATTTTATGAAGATAAGGATGATCCAAGACAAATAATCAATCATCTGAGACACAACTACACATTTAAATCTTGTTACAACCAGCTATAGATTTCATCAATTGGCTATGGATTTCACTAGTCAACTACAGATTTCATCAAGCATCTACAAATTTTAATAGTAAGTTATGGATTTAATTAGGTTTGTTTGGATTAACCTAGTTTGCTCTATAATCAATCATAGCATGTTCCAAAGGGTTAAGATAGCTTCTCCACCTTCTTCATGACAATATAAAAGACTCTTTTTGACATTTATATTTTTTAGCATGTATATAAATAGTTTTCTATTTCTATTTTGTCTTCCATTTTTTGAAGTTGTTATTCTAGGTTGCAACATTAAATACAAAAGATATGAATATCATATATGTAAGGATTTAGTGCTTGAATATAGTTAGGCATGGTAGTTATTATCTGATAATATATTTAGATTCCTCAAAGATCTCATTACAACATCATTATATTCTAACTATATGACCCAATCTCTTTAGAATATCTTCCTATTTCAAATCAGTCAAGTTGTTACCTGGAATGTAAGAATAAACATTTTCTTTACATAGAATAAATAGACATATCCATTATTAGATATGTAACATATATATGCATACATATAGAGATATTATAATTTTGGTTATTGAAATACAAGAGAATTGAAGTAGTTTTTTCTCAATTCATGTGTTGAATAATATCTTAGAGTTGAGTTGATTCAAACTTGAATCTGAGGGTGAGCAAGGATCCTATCCCCAAGGAGTCAAGAGATTTATTTTGGTATTTATAATTTAATTCTTGATTATTTCAATTTGTGTGTGTGTGTGTGTGTGTGTGTGTGTGTGTGTGTGTGTGTGTGTGTGTGTGTGTGTGTGTGTGTGTGTGTGTGTGTGTGTGTGTGTGTGTGTGTGTGTGTGTGTGTGTGTGTGTTTTCATAATTAAGATCGATAACCTACAGGGTAGATTGAATGGTTGATATGTTAATTCCAGCATAGATATTTAATTATTTTTATTCTCATAATTTTGATTCTACGAGTGTCGATTTGATATCCTTTTAATTCTACAAGTGTGATTTAAGATTACTTTTATTCTACAAGTGTGAATTTGAATCTAGTTTAGGTGATTTTTACAACAGTGTGTGATCATTTCCAAAAAAATTAATTAAGTTTAGATTGGTTTGTTTATATTTTCTACAAGATTGTTTCCTTTCAACATTAGTTTATGAGTTAAAAATGGACATAGATCAATATAACATAAAAACCCCCCACAAATAGTATTGTTAACCTGAAATCAATAAAGTGCTTTACTGCAGATAGCTTTAGACAAAACCTTGGTAAGAACTAATACCAACATAAGTTGGTTAAGTTAAGGGGTAATAATGACATCCATCATTTTTGGCATAGGTTTTGGGGACCCTTTCAAGTTTTATTAAGGTAAACACTCAAGCTAACAATCCATAAAACATAAAAAACATAAAAATAGAATAAAATCAGTCTCTTATCAAAATCAAGTATATAAATAGGCCATAAGATTCATAGGGTAGATTTGTTCCATTAAATTCAAATCCTTTACAGGAAAGAATCAAGGTTGCTTCAAAAAAAATAGATAGCTTTCAAAAAGAGATAAGTGAATCTTTCAAAGATATCTCTAAGGGACTAGAAGAATCTTCTTTTGTAAAAGCTGAAATTGTAGATACTGAAAAACTAGAATCCCTTCCTCTCATTAGATCTCTATTTGACATGGAATAAAATGTAGGCCATGTAGATAATCCTTATAATAATTCTCTTGAGAGGAATTTCTCTTATCCTATTATCTTTGAATATGATGAATGACCAACAATGAAAAATATTTCTCCATCCACACTACTTACCTTCATAGGTCTATCCACTAAAGACCTAGATCAGTTTTTTTTTGAGTTTAAGATCCTCTGTCAGACTTATGACTACAATTAAGACACCTAAAATCTTAATCTCTTTCCTTCTACTCTAAAGAAAGGATTAATGAGGTGGTTTATGGGCCTAGGAGGGAACTCTATTCACACTTGGAGAGAAATGGAAACATTATTCTTGGATAAATATCAAGATTATTGTAGGGTTAAGGATAGGAAAGAAAAAAAATTCAAAATCAAACAAAATGAAGATGAAAACCTTGAGGATTACTTATATCAGTTTGCTTTTTCCCTTAATAGATGTGGTTATGATTTGCCTGAAGAAGTGATCAAAACTATTTTCCTTAAAGGATTGGATGATTCCTCTAGGGATTCTTTGAGTCTTATAGGGAAGGGAGATATTACTAAATTAGATTTCCAATAAATCTCATCGTTATGCACCAACTAATCTAGAACAAAACTAGCAGTAGAAGAGGGAAATTAGGGAAATCCAGTGATGTGAGCCAACTCATGGAAGATCTAGCAAACTTCAAAATAGACATATTAGTTAAACTAAATTCAACATTGGATGGATTACAAGCCAAGGCTAAATCTAATACTAAACCATTGGATATTTATTGCCCAAAATGTAGATTGAAACATGTACTTAGATACTATCCTCTGGATAAAACTAAAATTTATGGAATATGTGATGCCAAGGATCATGACATAAAGAATTTTATTTATTTCCCTAGCCTCAAAAATTAGTTCAAACAAAATGCACAAACCATCAAAGAAATCAACTATGTTTAGAGACAAGGAAATACCTTTCAAAAAATTCAATAGTTTTGCTCAAGATTTCCTTTTCCACAATGGCATGCACATTCACAAATGTGATTTGTACCACCATGGGTAACCCACGAGTGGATGCCATTATAGTGGATGATGCCTCAACTTTTTCAAAAAACATGAATACCCCAAGGCCATCAGTAACCATGGACAAATCAACACTAGAATTCTGGTCCAAACTATAATCAATAGCTACAAATAAGGTATTCTCAAACAACAGCAAGCATTAATGGATCCCTAAGGAAATCAAACAACCTCTCAGAACAAGTAAACCAACCTCAACTACCTGCTCAACTAGTAGCAAATCCAAAAAATAGATAGATTTTTATAAATGAATAAGGTGAAACAATGGGGGTAGGAGTTATTGAATGTGAAAACATTCATCTTAGATTAGGAAGAACATTTCAAGAACCTCAAATGATTGTCACAGAAGTACCACAAGAGAAAATAAGTCCATAGACTCAACTAGAGAAGGAAGAAGAGTCCAAAAAGGAAACTATAAAAATAGAGGAAGTCTTTATAACTCCATCTATTTCTTTTCTAGAAAGATTGAAGGAAGTGGAAAATAGTAAGGAATCTGAATTGATCCAAGAACTCAAAAAATTAAACATAGATATTCCATTGTTACAAGCCATTAGATACATTTTTTAAGTAAATAAGGTAATCAAAAGTTTATGTATCAAGACACCTAGCATAAAAATACAATATCCTAAGACCGTATAGGTTGATGGTAAGCTTCTTGATTTATTAGTAGGTAAGTTGCTTTTGCCTAAATATGGAGACCTAGGGAGCCTTATCATTTCTATAAAAATTGGACAACAAGAGATACTAAATGTATTAGTATGCTTAGGAGTTAATTTTAATGTAATGACTATGGATACCATGTAAAATATCTTTTTGAAGGACATGCAACCAATTACCATAATCCTACAGATGACAAATCATTCCACTACCAAACTAGAAGGTGTCATTGAAGATATAGCATTGACTATAGAGTCATGGGAATATTTGTTTTGACTTTATTATCCTCTAACCTAAGAATAAACAAATTGGATACCCATTGATTTTAGGAATACCTTGGTTAATAATTGTATCAGCATTGTTTGATTGATTGTATATAAGGAGATATGACCATCTCAAATGGTCTTAAAGCAAAATAGATTTCTTTATATCCACCTACTCAATCATCAATCAATACTGTCAAACAATTATGGGTTAACCAACCTAATGAAAAACATGATAGCATCTCCTCTCTAGTAATGGTTACAATCACTAATCATGTTGAGAAATAATAAGATGAGTTATTAAGAATCATTGGAATTTTTATAGATTTTGACAGTCCAACTATGGATCTTGACATTCTAGCTATGGATCTTGATAGTCCAGCTACAGATTGCAACAAACTAGCTAGGAATTTTAGTAAAAGACCCTTTCTAGGTAGCACTTCCTATTATTTTGATCATTCATCATCTTCCACATCTTATTATGTACTATATGACCATAAATACATTCAAAATAGTGTAATGAAATGGGCATATGAAGGACATAACTCATTTCTAATAGCTTCCCATTATCCTTTAGTTGGAGTCATTCCCATAGGAGATAATTTTGTCAAAGATGCTAGTAAATTTCATACATTTATACCACATCTTTATCCACTCAACTCATTTATTATTGAATTAAAACAAATAGACTCTTCCCATCCAAGCACTAAACAAATCACTATAGCACTAGGGAAGACACTCAACATAAATAGTTAGTTGAAAAATGATCAAGAAATGAAATTTTTTGATGTACTTAGATATCATTCTCAATATTTTTCTTAAGAATATCAAGATATGAAGGAAATATATCCAAGTGTATATACACACCACATTTACATAGAGAACATTAAGTCAGTAAGTTAACATCAAAGAAGAATTAATCCCTACCTTGAGAGACATTGTGAAGACTAAAATTGAAAAGTTGCTAGAAGTAGGATTTATTTATCCTATTTCTGATAGCTAATGGGTCTCTCCCTTGGTTATTATTCCCAAGAAAAATTTTAAATGGAGAGTATGTATAGATTACATTGAATTAAACAAGGCAACAATGAGATATTACTTTCTCATACCCTTCATTACTTAAGTACTTGACAATTTGGCTGGGAAAAGATACTTTTCTTTCCTAGATGGCTTTAATGGATACAACCAAATACAAGTGGAACCAGAAGATCAAGACAAAACAATCTTAACCTGCCCATGGGCAACATTTTCCTATAGAGTCTTACCCTTTGGTTTATGCAATGCACTTGCCACTTTCCAACGTGTAGTCTTAGCATATTTTTAGACTTGACCAATGATTGTGTAGAGGTTTATATGGATGATTAGATTGTTCATGGAGAATACTTTCATGAAATTTTGATCAATCTTATAAAAGTACTACAAATATGTGAGCATCACCATTTGTCTCTAAATCATAAAAAGTGTTAGATTATGGCAGAAGAAGGCATAGTGTTAAGACATCATATTTCTACAAAAGGAATCCAGGTAGATCGAAAGGAAATTGAAGTCATTTCAAACTTGTTTATTCCTAAAAATCAAACTAACATTAAGAGTTTTTTAGGCCATATAGGGTACTACAAAATATTCATAGATGACTTTAGAAATATTGTTACTCTAATGTTTGCTTTGCTCACAAAGGAGAGTAGAATTTGAAACCATCAAACAGAAGCTCAATATTGCACTAGTCTTAAGAGGACCTAATTGGTCACAACCCTTACATATTTATACTAATGCATCTAATCATGCTATGGGAGCTAATTTGGGACAAAAATATGAAAATAGGCATATGTATGCCATATAATACATAAGAAAGAACTTAACTTCAACTAAAATAAATTATACAATCACTAAGAAGGAATTATTTGATATGATTTATGCCATAAACAAATTTAGACACTATATTACTAGTTATAAAATCTTTGTATGTACTAATCATGTAGCTATCAGATATTTAATGAATAAGATAGTAGGAGGAAGAGTTATCAGGTGGCTATTATTGTTGTAGGAATTTGATATAATAATTATTGACAAACTAAGAAAATTCAATGTGGTTTCTAATTTTCTTTCTAGATTGCACAATATAGATGAATAAGAACCTGTAAAAGACAACTTTTTGGATGATCAACTATTTTTTATTTTAGCACAATCACCTTGGTTTGCTGATATAGAAAAATTTCTAGCTATAGGGAAGGTTCCTTTTTAATATACCAAAAAGGAAAAGAAACAGTTAATTAAAATCAAATATTCCTATACATGGATTAATGGTATGCTATTTAAACTTGGACCTGATCATATTTTTTTTAGGTGTGTAAAGGAAAATGAGATGTATGATATCATTCATGCATGTCATGACAAACCTAGAGGAGGACATTGTTCAGTGAAAATAATGATACACAAATTTCTTGGAGGTAGATATTTTTGGCCAACTCTCCACAATCAAGTAAAGACATATGTTTGGTAATGTGATTCATGTCAAAGAATGGGGAAACCTACATTATCCTCCAAGATGACTCTTCATCCATATGTAGTTATATAACCTTTTAAGAAGTGGGGTATGGAATTTGTTGGGACCATATATCCACCTTCACAAGGTAAATAATACTTGATGGTATGTACGGACTATGTAACCAAATGAGTTGAACTATAAGCTCTCTCTTCTACAAGAGAAGAGGCAGTAGTAGACTTCCTCTATTCTAAGATTATGTAGTGTTTTAGAGCACCAAGGGAGATAGTAAATGATCAATGGCCATAGTTCATGTCCAATATGATCCAAAAATTCATGGTTATCTACCAAGTCAACCACATCAAATCTTATCCATACCATCCTTAAGTAAATAGACAAGTAGAAATCACTAATAGAGAATTGGAGAATGTCCTTATCAAGATAGTCAATAGTAACATTAGTGATAGCCATGTTTAGAAAACTATTTCGTTGGTTGTTTGTGTACTGAATAATGAGCCTTGATCAGAAAACTAGTAAATGGTTGGTCAAGGGCAAACAATTTGATGTTGTAATATTTCCATGACTAATTCATGCAATTTTTTGTGTAAAAATAGGTAAGAAAGATTAACAAGGATAATATTATGATTTGTAAGATAGAGTATTTATTTTTCTACTAAGTGTTAATTTTATATGTCTAAGTTGCATGCATTTGCTCAAACCTATTGGCATAAAAATTTACATAAGGTGATATAAGGATAACATTATATGATGGTAGCAAAAGGTCATTGTAAAAAGTTATAATTTAGAACCACAAAATATGTCCTATAGGTAATATTCCTTCCAACCATAAAGTACTTCATGATGACACATCATTATTAATTATCTTTCATTTATGAAAAACACGAAGTGAGGGTTTAAATATTTGATAGTGAAATGATTTTTAAAAAGTAATAAAAAGGAAAAGAGTACGCCATCATTATTTCAAATTGATGTTGTCATCATTAATTGGCATGCTTTGAGTGTTGTCTATAGTATAAACCCTAAGCAAATATTTTTATTGTCTATTCTATAGTAAAGTTTGTTTTCCTTTGGTAAGTAGAGTAAAGGATTGAATGTGTCTTATGCAAGTTTAGAATTTGAAATGGGGTTAAAAAAGAAATCTAAACCAGAAAATGCAAATGAGCTATTGAAGGATCAACCAATTAAGGAGATAGTGGTAGCAATTGGATGGCTAGGATTCTTTCTTAAATTTTAGGTATTTGATGAGGCATTGGTAACTAAATTCATCCTCTTCTTGAAACTTGAATTTGTCATGGTTTGAGGTATTCAAACACCCTTCTCCACCTAGGTCCTCAATGAATTGTCAAGAATTCTAGATGAAGGTACACAAATAGCAGGAAGATCTTCATTTAGTGATCTCAACAGGATTTTCAGCAGTGAAGGAGAATCAATACTAGTCTACATGCAAGATGTCAAAGGAAGAATCAAGGGAGTTAGCAAAGAATCTCTACCTGAACCATGGCAGTCAGTTTCCTTTTATCTCATAAAATATTTAACATGTGAAGGGCAATGTAGTGTGTTAACTTGTATGGTGTTGAGAATGTTAATTCACTTGAAATATGATGCTCAAAGACTCTAGAACAAAATAAATCAGCCCTCATTTCTCTTGGGATCTATTGAAGTCATAGCTATGAATTATACCAAAATTCCTTCTACCATTTGCCATCATGGGTTAATTCAACTCATTATCCAACATCATTTTTTATAGTAAGAAAATTGAATGGAAGCTCGAGATGCCTTCCATGAATGAAGGAAAATAAAAACCCTTAAGCCTATTAGGTAGATTCCTTTTCACATTCATGCTTCAAATTCAAAAAACCCAGATAGAAATTCTCCCAAAGAAATTAAAACCACTCATAACACAATATCTTCAAATAGAATTTTTCCATTACAATCCCCAAGTCCTACTCATATAATCTCACCTCCTAAGTTAACAAGTAGAAAATTGAGACTTTGACCTTCTACTAGAAGCCATCAGTGTATTCCTCAAGCTGATCATATTCAATAACCCATTCAAATTATGGAAGATGAGTCCTTTGTAAACCCTACCCCCAGCTAGAAACTTAAGAAAACTTCCATGCAAAAAACCTTCCTCCTTTTAAGAGAATAAGGAAATTAATCCTATCTATTGATAGTGATGAGACCATTGCTGTAGAAACCTTGGATAGCCTGAGACAAACCCCCACTATCAATACTAGTGAAAGCTAGAATAGAGAGGAAGAGGAAATCCCTCTCCCACAAGAAGACTTTGTTGATGACTCTATTGAAATCATCCTTGCGGAGATTATTACTCCCTCTATAAAATAAATAAGGGATAAAGGAAAGGCGCCAATGAATGAAAAAGAAGGATAACCTTCAAAGGAGGTAGAAGATGTTGAAATACAATATGATCTAGCATTATCCCAACTCGAAGCCACCGTTAAACAAAATGTAGAACTAATTATTGTATCTTAAAACACAATTTTATTTTATTTTTCATTTAAATAAATAGATTGAAAACATGGAAATACAATCCTTAAAGAGAGTAGATGATGAAAAAATGAAATTATTGATGTATGGAGTCATACCAAATCACTTGAGGAAGAGAATATTTCTTTAAGGATAAATATTCTCAAATATAAAATAGAAAATGCTATAATAAGGACTCAAATAGGTTATAAAGTTACTCCTAGGGTCATGATAGAAAAAGGTTGTCAAACTATTTTGTCTGTTCCAAATGTGAAAAATCAATGAGAGTAAGTTTGCTCATAAATTGAAGAGATGAAAAGACAAAATCACCTACTTAGGAAGGAAAATCTTCTTCTTAGAAAAGAGAAACAAGTGTAGGAGGAGTTAACACAAGCTCAACAAAAAGAAGAATGGGTTAAATAAACTCTTCAATTTACCTGTCAGCTAAGTGAAGAACTATTATCTTGCAGAGTCCCTTCTTATGCATATAATATATTTTTACATGAATAGTTATTTAAATGGAAAATATTTCAAATATCTTATGATTTACCACATGAAATAAACACCAATGATGATTTCATGATAGTGTTTAAAAATAGTACTCCTGGCAGGGAAGATCTGCTTTATGAATTATACTTGTGTGACATTATTATAGGCAATACAAATGATTTCTTGGTAAATATGTTTGTGGGAGAACTTCAAATGAGAGATATTTTGTTTGCATATAGAAATAAGATTGCTTGGTAGGATTGATATTATTATCACACTAATGTTTTAAAATATTTTGGCTTATGCATTAGGCTGCAATTTAGTGATGCACAATATATATTAGAAAAATTTCATAATTTTTATCAATAGCCTAGAGTTCATGATCATTATATTTTTACCTTACAGGATGGCCTTATTAATTTTAAATTATTTGTTTAGCATAATTTTGATGATGTAGTGGTTTCTTGTAGATAATTTTGGCATATGTTACCAGTTTCCTTGAGATGAAGAGAAGTATTGTCACCCACTACTATTTAGTGGTCCCATAGAAGGGCTAAAGTCATTGTGTAGATAATTTTAGATGTTATACAAAGGGATGGAAGGAATCCATAGATAGGGATGAGGTTCAAACCTCCCTTACTACTTTCCCCTATGTCCCCATGGTAGAATATAAGACCTCAATCTAAGGAATGGTTTATAATTTAGCTCCACTTTGTGCAAATGGATATGGGCTTCACTCCTCATCATCAGAGGATACTTCAAGATATGTATTCTATCTATGACTTGAATTTTAAGCTGAAATAGATAGTTCATAACCATGAAGACTAATAATACTAGTTTTTAAAAAGGACTTACAAAAGGTAAGGTGTGGGGGAGATGATGAGTCCATAAAATGACTCATTATTGCTATAATTTATGACCTTAAATATGTCAAATGGTTGAGCATTTTATGTAATATTGATATTTATAACTAGTATAAAGTAATAAATATATGCTTTTATCTATACAAATTCATGTAAATTCTATGTCTATCTTCTTTGCATTATGTTCTAACCATTTACATGTTTTAAGCTTCACATTTTGATATGTACATGCAATAGTATCATTAATATGAGTTTTGACAAGATTTTGTGAAGATAAAGATGAGCCAAGACAAAGAATAAATCATCTGAGACCCAACTATGGATTCTAAAGCTTGTTATAACTAGTTATGCACTTCATCAGTTAGCTATGGATTTCACCAGTCAGCTATGGATTTCATCAGGCATCTATGAATTTTGATAGTAAGCTATAGATTTCATTATTTTTGATACGGATTGACCTAGTTTGCTCCATAATTGATTATAGCATGTTCCAAAGGGTTAAGATAGCTTCTCCACCTTCTTCATGATAATTTTGAAGACTCCTTTTGATATTTATATTTATAATCATGTATATAAATAGTTTTCTATTTCTATTTAGTCTTCCATTTTTGAAATTTGCTATTCTAGGTTGAAATTTTAAAGACAGAAGATATGAATATCATATATGTATAGATTTGGTCACTAAATATAGTTAGGCATGTTAATTATTATATGATAGGATCTTTTGATTCCTCAAAGATCTCATTACAATGTCCTTCTATTCTAACTATATAGCCCAATCTCTTTAGAATATCTTCTTGTTTGAAATCAGTCAAGTTGTTACCTAGAATGTAGGGATAAATAGTTTCTTTTCATAGAATAAATAGATAGATCCATGATTGGATCTGTAACATATATACACATACATACAAAGATATTTTAATTTTGGTTATTTAAATACAAGAGCATTACAACAGTTTCTTTCTCAATTCATGTGTTGAAGAATATCTTAAAGCTGAGTTAATTCAAACCTGAATCTAAGGGTGAGTAAGAGCCCACTCTCCAAGGAGTCAAGAGATTTATTTTTGTATTTATAAGTTAATTCTTGTTTATTTCAATTAATATTGATATACATGTGTGTGTTATCATAATTAATATCGATAACTTGTAGGGTAGATTGAATGGTTGATGTGTTACTTCCAACATAGACAATTAATTATTTTCATTCTCATAATTTTGATTTTTTAAGTGTGGATTTTATATTATTTTAATTCTACAAGTGCAATTTAAGATTAATTTTACTCTACAAGTGTGAATTTGAATCTAGTTTAGGTGGATTTTGTAGCAATGTGTGATCATTTATAGATTTTTTTAATTAATTTTATATTGGTTTATTTATATTTCTTACAAGATTTTTTCCTTTCAACATTAGTTTAGGAGTTAGAGATAGACATAGATCAATATAACATCAAAACCCCACAAAAATAATACTATTAATTTGGAATCAATAAAGTGCCTTACTGCAGTTAGCTTTAGACACTACCTTGGTAACAACTAACACCAATATGAGTTGGTTAAATGAAGGGGTAATAACAACACCCATCACTTGAGTTTTCAACTTTCCTTTTTATTTTTCCTCTCTTGGAGTGTGCCTAAAAAACTCTCCTTTTGTACCCTTTCCAAATTTTTCATGACCCATTTTCTGCCTTGCACATTCTTAGACTAAAATTTTCTTCTTATCACACCTTATTCGTGCTTCTTTATTTGATAAGTTATCATGTCAACTTCATGTAACTTACCCTTTATTTATTTGCTCCTTGATTGCTCTTATTTTTCACTTGTATTCTTGGCTTGCATGACCTCTTTATTGAGGTTTTCATTCTTCATCTCACCAACTAATGCCTTGAGCCACTTAGGCCAAACATAAAACTGCTCTTGTACTCTCCTTGAGGGATGTAATTTGCCCTTCACTTTGATAACCTTCATATTAACTTCTTCCTTCTCATATGTATAATTAAATTCAAGTCCCAAACACTCATTTACCTCATTGAAGGACTATTGTGATTTTATCTTCTCTCTCAAATCTTCATGGTTTGCATTCATGTTTTCTTTGTGAGCTTCCTCTCTTGCTTCAGCTGTAATTTTTTTAAAAGCATCATGAAGCTCCTCTTCTATCTCATCCTTATCATGTTGAGAATCTTCAATATTTACCATACTGACTTCTACAATCTATCCTCTTCCCTTGTCATCTTCTTTAATCTTTATGGGTGATATACTTGACCCATTTCTCACAAACTTTAAGGTCTCATTCTTGAACTTCATCCATGATTCCATTACACATTTATACACACACTTAAATACAATATTATAATATAAAACAAGAGACCACATTGTCTCTATGAATGTCTCTTTCATAGACACTCTCATTTTTTCATTACTTTCTTTCTCAAGTGCCTCTCTTGATACTCCTCTCTCCATGTTCTCCTCAATGATAACTCTTTTCTCAACTAATATATCATGTTTCTCTCTTCTAAACTCTTCATCTCTCATACCTCTATGGTTTTTACTCTCTTTATTCTTCTCTTTCCCCAAGGCATTCATCTTGTGCATGTTCTCTCTCTTAAGTAGTCGTACTAGACACTTCACTTTATTCCTCATGTTATAGCCAATCCATTGGATTAATTGATACTTCATAAGCTTCACCAGAGATATATCTTCGTAAAACTCTACCCCAACTCTCTTCTCATCTCTTTCACTTCCTCTTCTACATTCACCTTCTCTCTTTTTATCCACTTTCTAGGCGTACTTAGACCTATCACTTAGCAAACTTACCTTCTTACCTCTTAGACCCTCTTGTGTCTTATTCTCTTTCTCTGGTCCTTTGTCTAGAACTTATCTATCTCCCTTGACTCTCACTTAGAGTCTTCCTCTTCTTTCTCTTGAGCTTCAATGTTCTTTCTCTATATTCTCTATATCTCTCTTGACTAGTTTCAAGTCCTTCACATTGGAATTAGGGGATTTAGTTTCTATCCTTATCAATTGTTAATTTATATGTACTGACCTCAATAGGCCATAAATTCACCATACTCTTTTCCCATAATACATCTATAATTTTACTTCATGGAATCCTCGTAACATTCTTTACCAATCTCAAATTAAATAATCTTTAATAACTAACTCAAAATAGAATTCACCAAGAGATTACCTTGATATCATACCAAATTATGTAGAGGGTTGTGATAAAAGTAAAAAATTTACCATTCCTAGATCTGAACATAGATTGAATCAACTCAAGATGCTTTACTTTGGTTCATAAAATTCAATCTTCAATCTAGTCTTTGATCTTCTCACTAGCTTGATAGCATTCACTAGCATGAATATATTCAAGAGGAACCTTTGAAATCATTCTCAACTTTCATTTACCCTACATAAGTCTCTCACTCATCCACTTATCACATTTCATTCATTTTCCCCATCATCTTCCATTCACTCACTCACTAGCTCCTCATAAGTTCACAACTTAAGGCTCAAAACATCAAACCTTGACTCAAGTCTCATGAAAACAATTTTCTATCATGGATGATCTCTTCTTTTTATCACATAATTTCCTTATCCCCTTTTGAGCTCTCATTCAATCTCCATCATCCATTGACACACCTCAAGCTCAATAGCGAGCCAACTCCCTTGTAGCCTTTTTTCACAAATATTTTTAGTTTGAACATTCTATTAGCCTTACATAGTATATAAAACCATATTAGTGCACCTTTTATCTTATTAATACCTCACATGAAGTTTTAAAGTCTAACTCTCTATGTAGATACCACTTCCATTATAAGCTCTTTACTAATTAGGCCTTCTAATCCTCCTTACACTTGCTCAGTTACTGAATCCATAACAGACCATACTCTCCCTAATAAAAAACACTTTAATCCTTTTCCAAACAATAAAACATACCTAATTAAAAAAATTCATGGTTTTTCCATGGTTGAAACTCAAGTTATAGGGGTTTTTGTTTCCAAACATTAGTTGACTATATAGGTTGAGAGGAGTTTAATTGCAATATTTTAGGTTTGAGAGCACTTCAAACACGTCTAAAACCTTCCCAAGGTATGTCCTAACATTTTCCACCTCCATGAATATTTAATGAACCTTATTCAATCCTATGATGGCTGATAATGATCTAACCACATAACTTTGCATACTCTTAGTTGATTATGTAAGGATTTAGTGGTTTGTTTGCATTTCAAAAGGTTTCCTATCTCCACATGGGATATTATCAAGACTTAACCTTATTATAAATATATTCATACTTAACATATCAATTACCATTCACATTTCTCAAACACATTCCTCATTTACCATTTTGATTGAGTGAAATAGGGGTTTTTGGCTATGCAAATAAGATTCTCTTTATATGTGGACTGTGCATTGAAGTTTTATCATTAGTATTGACTTCAAACCATATAATATACCATGCATAAATAATATTATACTTACATATCATCCTCATTATAAAAATTATCTTATTTCTACAAAACACTTCAAGAAACATTCACTTTCTTAACAGACTTGACTGTCACAACCAAATAGAGTTCATGGACTGTGACTACTTCATTTAGTTTATTTACTATAGAATATAATGAATAACCAGATAATGACTTATTTATGCTTGTATAACTTCAATATAACCTTACCAAATTTTTACTTGCATTGATCATCTCTAAAATTTATCAATACCAATCTTTTATTGACTTTCTCAGAGGTGCATAGGGTTTAAGGATAGAAACAAACTTTTCTTAAGTTTTGTTCATTATAAAACACTATATTCAATAACCATAAGGTTTTCATGATCCAAATACATTAAATAATTAATGTACAATATCAATTCTTATTGTAACAACCTTGAGAGGCCGCCTTAACCATCTACTTCTTGAT
Organism: Torreya grandis; assembly: GCA_037957365.1. Taxonomy (NCBI): domain Eukaryota; kingdom Viridiplantae; phylum Streptophyta; class Pinopsida; order Cupressales; family Taxaceae; genus Torreya; species Torreya grandis. The sequence goes on along the minus strand of JARHVA010000015.1, from coordinate 5,691,916 downwards.
TCTAACCTTGTATTCCTTAACTCAGACCTGTACGACACACAAACAATGAAAATTTCATAGCCTCAAGGGATTTTCAATGCAATATATAAACAATAAAAAATCCAATACCTTTCAATGAATCATAGGCACACACAATAATTCTCTTGGTTATTCCTATGAATCTTCAACAATTATATCTATAATCCATAATTGGACTTTGCCACCTTCTTGAGGAGTATACAGACATCTTATTTTAGTTTCCTCTCTCTCCTCTCTCCCTACTCTATAACTACTCTCTCCACCTACCTTACAACTTCTATTCTCATCCAACATCTACATTGGTTTTGGGTGGTTACCATCAAGACTCTTCCACTACCTTTTCCTCATGACATGGCATTTACATGTAGTTACTTAAATAAGACATTTTTAAGACCACCTCACAACTTAACTAACTCCTTGACATTCCATTAGACTCTTATGACCCCTAGGACCTTAATCATTCATTTGATGCCCTTGAAATTACTTGTAACACCATTTACAACCCTTACTAAGTCCTTTAACATTTCAAATATTCAAATGGTCACTTTTGGAGGGAAACATAAATAGGACCTTAAACACTCAAAATAATTACTCCTAAAGAATCCAAAATAGTACAAAGGACTAAACAATACTTATAACAAACATATATCACTTTAAAACTAAAATGATATTTTTTTTATATATGCTCTTACATCAATAGACATCCTAAGAGGCACAAAAGTATGTTGTGTAGGGATATCCATGGTAATCTAAGGCATACCTTATATTCCCCCAAACTATAAGTGGGCATCACATTAGCCGTATGTGTAGACATAGTAATAATACTAGTAGGAATAGTGATTTGAACACCTAGTATCGTTGAAGAGTTCATTATTTTTTACTTAGATGTAGCAACCTTGGCAAGATTTCTCTGTTCATCTCTAGTTGAATGTAATAATTCATCAATAATGTGTGGATTTTTCTTAATATATTTAGTTATTTCCTTTTTTCTGTCATAAAATATATCATGAAATTATATGTAATCATTCCCCTTATTAACATCCACAACAATTATATATCCCATTATGATTATGTGAAAAATAGAAATTAGATATAGACCCTAAGAAGGAAATAAGAAACCCTAAGGGAAAACCTAGGGCTTTTTTTGCTCAAAATAAATATCAGGTTAACTATATTCTTTAACTTATTTTATATTTAGGTGATCTAAAAAATCATTAAACTGTTGTAATTTATATTATATAAGATATATCATAAACAACATAGACCTGAATCTAATAAATAGATATATTGTACTAAATATTTATATAAATAAATAAGAGACAAGGTACTTAGCTAACATTTTAATCTATGTTTATATTTGTCTATGTATAGTCACTTGGTATACTCTAAAATGGATGTGTAGTAGCTCATATTAGGAAATAAAGTATCAAAATCTGTCAAGATGATGCCAACAAAGCCAAGACACCAATGGAAATTGGTCCCATCCACTATTTGTTGTAATTAACCTTGCAGATTTTTCTAATTTATTTCACCAAATATTTTTTATCCAACCTATCAAGATGGTTTATGTGTGTTCTATGGACCTCATTCCTCTACACAAATCCTGATTTTTTCTTCTTTTTCCTTGAAACCCTAGCTTTAGTTTCAACACTTGATTAGCCTATAAAAATGGATTATGTAGATGAGTTGTATAGCCTCAACCACATCTTGATGAGTGGTCAAATTTTGCTACATTCCAACACTATGAAGAGGGCTCAAATTGTATGTATTTATCTCACTTGTGTGTATATGTGCTCAATAGTGTTTTTCTATAATGTAAAGTAACTCTTTAGCTTTTGAAACTTGAAAATGTGTAACTTTCACCTCAAGTTATACATTTAAACTTTGATTTGGATTATTCATTTTAGGTTTATTCATATTTGGATTATTTTGTGATAGTGCCTCAAGGATGTGCAAATATATTTCTTAGTGTCCAAGATAATTACTATATGCTTGCTATGTAGGAATATACTTAAGATTGATGTGTGTGTGTGTGTGTGTGTGTGTGTGTGTGTGTGTGTGTGTGTGTGTGTGTGTGTGTGTGTGTGTGTGTGTGTGTGTGTGTGTGTGTGTGTGTGTGTGTGTGTGTGTGTGTGTGTGTGTGTGTGTGTGTGTGTGTGTGGATCTTTGGATATTTTCCCTACATAACCAACATGTGAAACATGTAAGCCATATCAATAGAGGGATTTAGATTTGAAAAATAATTTTAGGATCCTAGAAACTATCAATAAAGGCATGTGTTACTGGTATCTACTAGCATATGATCATTTTTAACATTACCCAAGGGGGAAAATAGTGATATATAATATGGAAACATTATAATTAGGATAATAAGGCATTAATGCATACATTAAGGATATAGTATATATAAATGATAAAATTTTGGGAAGGCCAAACTGGTAGATAAATGAATGGCTAGGAGAGAATGTGAGTAAGAGTCAAATATGTGCACACAATTCATGTATGTCAAATATATGTCAAAATTAATGTTTCCAAATGTCTAATACCAAATTTATGTGTTTATATGTACCATTATTTTTGTAAAATATTTTCTGAATGGGGGGAATGGTACTCATTTTTTCATCACATGTTTTTTTATGGGGGCATCATACCCACACTTTATTCTTGTTTCATATGGATTCTATTACACATCTTTCATTATGGGTCTACATTACTTATTCAAATTCTATATTTGCATATTCTATGACACATGATATATCATAATGTATTTTCATATCTCTATTATATGATTGATCCTATTACATGTCTACCTTAAATTATTACACTTTTGGAACCTTTGTGTCCTTTACTTAAATTATTTCACCTTGGCACATTATATAAATCATACTTGACATATGCCTAATTATATAATCCACTCATTAAGGAGCATCATTTAAATTCAAAATTAAAATACACTGCAAATTTAAAAAACATCACAAAATTCAAAAAATTAAAACATTTCTTTTATACATGCTCACATATTCATTTATGATAGATATTTTTATATCCATGATTTATACACATATTTTTCAATGTATTATCTTTAGTGAGTCACTATTATGTAAATTCACAGGTTACATGATACTTCATTATATGTTATTTTCCCATATCTTGAGGGAGGTGTTTTTCATGTAAAACATGTCCTATTTGAGGAGCATTGCCATATATCAATTTTTTCATGATGACATATTTTGTTACTTATTTTTTTCAACATATTGAGCTAGATTACATTGGTTACTATATCTCATGCTTATACCTATATCTTATGGATCACATGGATATCTTCATTGTGATTGGTAGATGGTTACATTGACTATTTATCATGATTTTTTTATTATGTGTGTATACATTTTTATTATATGTGCATATTTATATATAGAGGATCCTCTTATCATGATGTTGTGTGATGTTTGTTTAATCACTAACTTAGTTGTGGTCACTAACGTTTATAGTATAATACTTTATTCATTACTTGTATCCATGATGTTAACCATTCATATTAAATACAATGGTATATACATCATGTCTATCACGCATATTACTATACTTTTTTGGTGCCTATATTTCCATGATCTATACCATGCATCTATAGTGGCATGATACTTGTGTGTATTATCATATTCATATCTAGTGAACTTTGGGCATATTCTATAATATTTGGGACATGCTAATTTCTCACATATTTATTTTCCTATGGGTTATTATTCCCATTTGAATTTTACTATATATACTATTTATTTTCATATGTTGTATTCAATCTTGTACATTTGTGGTGGTATTAGTTATATTCAAATATTTACATCTTTAATTGGCATTGGCTATATTCAAATTTTATTGGAATATATTTAGGTTAATGACACTTAAGTTATTTATGTTTCCTAATAGGGGTAAGTTAACATTAAATTTTGATATGAGAAATTACAACGTAGGTATCCATCACTCACCTTAAAAGTGGGGCATAATTTCATTTTTTTTTTAATGGGTCATACTTAAGTGCACTTGAAAAAATTTATTTTATCCCTGAATAAGAGGTGGATAAGGTCCTAGTTACTCCTAGAGAAGTGTGTAGACACTCTACATTAATCATTAAGTGTTTAACAATTTTTAATCTTGGCATCCTTACCTCACTTGGCCTATTCATCATTCCATTAAATTTAAATATATATGAAAGTCTTCACTATTCCACCAAATATCCTCAATATACTCATAACATCACTTAAACATCCTAGTTTTCTTTAAAAATCATGTTATATTAGTTCCAATAATCTACATCCTTTTGGGGCAGGACCACACTAGGTCGAATAAGGCCATATTGTGGCCTTTTCCACTAGCGTGGCCTTGTCCCCCACACTTCAATGGTAACTTTTTAATTTGAGACATTTTAATTTACCCATATTATGATTTTAGCAGATCATTTAATGGAAATATTTCTCTATATAAGCATATCAGGGCTTCTCCAAACATCACTTGAAAATTATATTACATACTAATAAAAATAGCACTATTATTTCCAAATTAGTTTTTTTTGCACTCTAATATTCATAGGCCAAGTCTAAATTCAATTTATTGCATGTCAAGGGTACTCATTTTCAAGCATCCAAAAATATATATCTAGTAGCATTCACATAGCAAATTCAAGATTCATATACTCACTCTAAGAAGGAGAACTACATAAACCTGAGGTCCTTTTAGAATATGTAGGAAAAACTCAAATTAAATAAGGTCTTTTAGAATAGATTATATATTCTCCTAACCCTATTCATCCCTTATGTATTTTATTCTATTGTGTTTATTATGCATGAGCTAGGGTATTTTGTTTTTTAGGTCTTCTATGAGGCAAATTGGCATAATAGTAAAATAGTAAACCTTCATAGGTAGATGCATAAACCCAAATCATAAATTATTTTCACAATCAACCATGGCATGGTTGTATTCAAAATACAAGGCTATAGTGCATCCTTGTCCCAACATAATTTGAATTCCTTCTTTCAATTACAACATAGATCAGGGGTCCCTCCAGTTAGTTTCCAATAACACTCAACATGCATTAATTTTGGGCTATTTCACATATATTTACCAATTTACTCTTTTTAGCTCATTTCAAATTATGTAAGTTATGTATTTCACATTCAGATTTATGTATTTTTGTAGATCTAAATCAGTTTTCAATATCTTTTTTGTTCTTTGCATTTAATTGTTAAATAAAAATAACATTAAACATCAATTACAATGATTTTGTAATAAATTTATTTCCATTTATTTCTCTATATTTTAGATCACTATCTATGATCCTTCATTATGATAAAAAGACTAATGGTGAACCCCTATTTTATGTATAGCATCGTTTTCTCTTTGATTGATTTTTATTTTAGGATTTCATCAAAAATAAAATAGCCTTCCACCTTGGATAAAGATCTGACACCACAATTCAATCTTCTTTAACCTTTGATCTCAATATAACATTGAATAAATTTCCTTGTCACCTTATATAATATCTAACACTCAAGATCTTTCTTTCAACCTCGAGTTGAAATTTTTTAATCTCTATACATAAAAATATTTTGATTTTATTTTCAATTTGTTTGATAATTAGTTTTTAAAACTATGTTCTATCAATTTGACAACTACTTAGTGATTGTGATTACAGGCTAAGTGGTAATCTATTTTATAGACACTATAGTATGAGGGGTACTGCCCCAATAATCGAGCCATTATATAACACTAAACAAAGAGTTTAGTTTCCATGTACATCATTTTATATATAAAAGTCTTAGATCCATTATTTATACCATAAGAATCATCTTTTATCTATTTGATTTTTGGTGCACTTGAGAGGAGCATATCACCTAGGGAAGTAACTCTCACCATTCCCTCAGAGATGGGATAGTGGGGTACAAGGATATTTTAGCCTCTATAGCTACTGATCTAAACTATTGGGTAGACACTAGTCTATGAATTATTAAGTATATTTTAGATCCCACACAATCATTTAAACTCTTGCCTAGAGCACCCTTATACCTTGCCTTGTACTTGTATTATATTTATAATTGGATCAATGAATGAATGTTTATTCCATATGCTATATAGGATTATATAGTTCATTTTCACATCTTATAATAATTTTTTCCATGCTATTCATTATGTTTTACATGGATTTAATGACATTAATAAATAAGATACATTAAATAAGTCCAAATATCATGGTCTTAGTATTTCAAATGGTTGCACTAATATACCATGTTATTACTCTTCTCCAATATATTTTTAAAAATATGAAATGACTTAGGATCAAGAAGAAGCATATTTTATACATTTTATCAAAACTTAAACTTCAAAATAGCTTCCATTGCTTACTTCACACCCTCTTCAATGGCACATCATAGATCTCATTTCAGAACCCAACACTTAGAAACAATCTGGTCAAACTGATGAGTACATGTTTTGAAATATCTTCACGAACATATAGAAAAAATTGAAGCATTCTTATATGTTTCTATAGATGAATAAATTAAAGGTTCCCAATATAGTCTTTCTAATTTTGCTACTTCCACTGTTGCATTCATTCCTACTTCTACACCTCTAGTTACCTCCATAGCATTATCCCTTGGTTGGGGGACATCACTTGGTTTCCAATAATTATCCATGCCTATGCCTATTCATTATACTTATACTCCTGCAATAAATATTACTCTTGAGCATAAAATTATTTCCTTGCAAGCTTAGCTATCTCAAATTGAGCAAACCATTTATCATGCTAGCCCTTCCATGGAATCATGTCCCTTATTACTAACATTTTGGCACCTAAAATTAAATATTATAAATTACCAATTGTATTTATGGATTCTAAGCTTATTCCATA